>CM042427.1:2190000-2212500 GCA_023631565.1 Gymnocephalus cernua | reverse complement strand
GAGAGAGACAGAGAGAGAGGGAGAGGGAAAGAGAGGGAGAAAGGGAGAGAGGGACAAAAAGAGAGAGAAAGAAAGAGAAAAGAGACAGGGAGAGAGAGAGAGAGAGAGGAAGAGAAAGACAGCGACTTCCAATTGCTGGAAGTTCAAATACATTGACTAAAAAGGCTGAAAGTATGAATTCTTTGTATTACTACCAGACAGGTCTGTTGCATATAATTGTGCATGTGTGTGTGTATGTGTGTGTGAGATAGAGAAAACATAAAGAAAAGAAAATAGAGAACATTATCATCAGAGATGAATTGAATAATGTGCAGCAGTGGGAGTTGAACCCGGTTCTCATGTAGTATTTAACTGTAGTGTCTGTGAATGTGTTGTTATGGTTACGAGCTAATGACTGTTTCTAAACATGCTTTGATCTCTGTGACGTGTGTGTGTATCTGTCTGCATATGTATGTGTGTGTGTGTGTCAGTGTGTTTGTGTATATTTGTATTTGTGTGAATGTGTGTGTGTGTGTGTGTGTGTGTATGTGTCTGTATTTGTGTTTGATTGTAGGTCTGCGTGTCTGTGTGTGTGAGTGAGACTGACTTTGTGTATGTGTGAATGTATGTGTGTGTGTGTGAGTGTGTGTGTGTAGGTTTGGATGTGTTTGGATGTGTGTGTGTGTGTGTGTTTGGATGTGTGTTTGTGTGTGTGTGTGTGTGTGTGTGTGTGCATCTTTCTGAGCGTCCGAGTGTGTGTGTGTAAACCTGTGTGTGTGTGTGTGTGTGTGTGTGGGTGTGTGTGTATTTGTGTTTGATTGTAGGTCTGCATGTGTGCCTGTGTGTGTGTGAGTGAGACTGACTGTGTGTATGTGTGAGTGTGTGTGTGTGTGAGTGTGTGTCTGCATTTGATTGTAGGTCTGCATGTGTGTCTGTGTGTGAGTGAGACTGACTGTGTGTATGTGTGAGTGTATATGTGACAGACAGACAGACAGACAGACAGACAGACAGACAGACAGAGAGACAGAGAGACAGACAGACAGACAGACGTATAAGAGAGACAGAGAGACAGACAGACGTATAAGAGAGACAGACAGACAGACAGACAGACAGAGGGAGAGATGGGTAAGAAAGGCAGACAGACAGAGGGAGAGATGGGTAAGAAAGGCAGACAGACAGAGGGAGAGATGGGTAAGAAAGGCAGACAGACAGAGGGAGAGATGGGTAAGAAAGGCAGACAGACAGAGGGAGAGATGGGTAAGAAAGGCAGACAGACAGAGGGAGAGATGGGTAAGAAAGACAGACAGACAGAGGCAGAGATGGGTAAGAAAGACAGACAGACAGAGGGAGAGATGGGTAAGAAAGACAGACAGACAGACAGACAGACAGAGGGAGAGATGGGTAAGAAAGGCAGACAGACAGACAGAGGGAGAGATGGGTAAGAAAGGCAGACAGACAGACAGAGGGAGAGATGTGTAAGAAAGGCAGACAGACAGAGGGAGAGATGGGTAAGAAAGACAGACAGACAGAGGGAGAGATGGGTAAGAAAGACAGACAGACAGACAGACAGACAGACAGACAGACAGACAGAGGGAGAGATGGGTAAGAAAGGCAGACAGACAGAGGGAGAGATGGGTAAGAAAGACAGACAGACAGACAGAGGGAGAGATGGGTAAGAAAGGCAGACAGACAGAGGGAGAGATGGGTAAGAAAGACAGACAGACAGACAGACAGACAGGAGAGATGGGTAAGAAAGGCAGACAGACAGAGGGAGGGATGGGTAAGAAAGGCAGACAGACAGATGGAGAGATGGGTAAGAAAGACAGACAGACAGAGGGAGAGATGGGTAAGAAAGACAGACAGACAGACAGACAGACAGAGGGAGAGATGGGTAAGAAAGGCAGACAGACAGACAGACAGACAGACAGACGTATAAGAGAGACAGACAGACAGACAGCAAGACAGAAAGACAGACAGACAGACAGAAAGACAGCAAGACAGAAAGACAGACAGACAGACAGCAAGACAGCAAGACAGAAAGACAGACAGACAGCAAGACAGAAAGACAGACAGACAGACAGACAGACAGACAGCAAGACAGACAGACAGCAAGACAGACAGACAGACAGACAGCAAAATAGGAGACCGAAAGACGTATAAGAGAGACAGACAGAAAGACGTATAAGAGAGACAGACAGACAGACAGAAAGACGTATAAGAGAGACAGACAGACAGACAGAAAGACGTATAAGAGAGACAGACAGACAGACAGACAGAAAGACGTATAAGAGAGACAGACAGAGAGACAGACAGACAGACAGACAGACGTATAAGAGAGACAGACAGACAGACAGACAGACAGACGTATAAGAGAGACAGACAGACAGACAGACAGACAGACGTATAAGAGAGACAGACAGACAGAAAGACGTATAAGAGAGACAGACAGACAGACAGACAGACAGAAAAATAGGAGACAGAAAGACAGACAGCAAAATAGGAGACAGAAAGACGTATAAGAGAGACAGACAGACAGCAAAATAGGAGACATAAAGACGTATAAGAGAGACAGACAGACAGACAGCAAATTAGGAGACAGAAAGACGTATAAGAGAGACAAACAGACAGACAGAAAGACGTATAAGAGAGACAGACAGACAGACAGACAGACGTATAAGAGAGACAGACAGACGTATAAGAGAGACAGACAGACAGACAGACAGACAGACAGCAAAATAGGAGACAGACAGACAGCAAAATAGGAGACAGAAAGACGTATAAGAGACAGACAGACAGACAGCAAAATAGGAGACCGAAAGACGTATAAGAGAGACAGACAGACAGACAGACAGACAGAAAGACGTATAAGAGAGACAGACAGACAGACAGAAAGACGTATAAGAGAGACAGACAGACAGACAGAAAGACGTATAAGAGAGACAGACAGACAGACAGAAAGACGTATAAGAGAGACAGACAGACAGACAGACGTATAAGAGAGACAGACAGACAGACAGACAGACGTATAAGAGAGACAGACAGACAGACAGCAAAATAGGAGACAGACAGACAGCAAAATAGGAGACAGAAAGACGTATAAGAGAGACAGACAGAAAGACATATAAGAGAGACAGACAGACAGACAGAAAGACGTATAAGAGAGACAGACAGACAGACAGAAAGACGTATAAGAGAGACAGACAGACAGACAGAAAGACGTATAAGAGAGACAGACAGAAAGACGTATAAGAGAGACAGACAGACAGACAGACAGACAGCAAAATAGGAGACAGACAGACAGACACAGACAGACAGACAGACAGACAGACAGACAGACAGCAAAATAGGAGACAGACAGACAGACAGACAGACAGACAGCAAAATAGGAGACAGACAGCTGCTTTCATGTCTTCTGCACTATATAACAATCATGCATAGTGTACACACCTGTAGTATTTAACTTTAGTGTCTGTGAATGTGTTGTTATGGTTACTACCAATGACTGTTTGTAAACATTCTTTGATCTCTGTAACGAGCTGCAGCTGCTCAAACTGAGACACTGCTGGTATCCACAGCCACTGAACGACCTCCGAAACAAACGCTCATACTGCCAAAATGAAAGGCGGTATCAGTCAAGTGACGAAATCATGACGACCACGAGGCCTTCCTGAACGAAATCATGTAAAATTTATATGGATAAGGTGAAAAATGTGGCCACACCGGCGATTTCAAAAAGCGGTTTGCTGTCCATTTTGCTTTGGAAAGTGGAGTAACTTTTGCATTGCTGTCAATGGACAGTGATTCAGAACTCTTGTCATTTGGAAGCTCACAGAGCCAAAAGTATAAGTCGTATCGCACAACTGAGCAAATTGCCTGAAACTAGACAAAAATACCTACGTTTTGATGTATAAATTGTGCATGTGAAGTTAAAATTGTGGGTGTGAGAGCAATTCATAGAGAAAGATTTAAGATCATTGTTACAGAGCTACGCACTCTAGCTGGGACATCAACACTCTAAGGGAGCTGCATACACACACATTGAAAAAGCAAAAACATCCTGAAAAAATCAATAAACTTGAACAGCTTTTTCACAAAAACTGTAAAAGATATCAATCTGAAAAGCACAAGCCCAATAGCCGAATTGTTTGTGAACATTTTAAAGTTTGTTTGGTGTCTGTAGGTGAAAGTATGAAGGAGCTGAAACTTTTGGGAGCGGAAGAAGATTTGAAGGATTTGAAGCTTGCTCTCATTGACTTTAATGTTAAAATAAAATGCTTAAAAGCGTAATATTTAAAAAAGTATAAATAGTAGAAAAAAAGTTGAAGAAGTCCCATCGTCTGCTGAAAGAGCTGAAGATTTTAAAATTTGAATGGTTTAAATAGCTGAAAGTATGCAGAAGTTGCGCAGAGCCAAAAAACGTACGGAATAATAAGAAGAAAAAAGAAAGAACAGAATAACACTAGAAAATGCATTTCCTGCAGAAAATGCGTGGGAATGCTGAATAGCTAAATTGCTAAAGCTAAAGTGGATGAATAGCTTAAATCCGTAAGTAGAAGCTGAAGTAGTGAGAATAGGTGGAAAAGTTTGAATGGACACGAATTTCATTAAAAACAGTTGAAAAACACCACTAATGTATAAAATGTGTGCAATATTAAAAGGCTTTTTGAAAAGCTGATGCTGAACTGAATTGAATGGCTTTCAAAATCATGAATAATTATGGAAGACTTAAAATTGCTTTGAGAGAAATGCAGAAATACGAAACATTGTTTGAAAAATCTCAAATGGATAGCAGTGCACTGCTGGAAAAACTGAAAAAAGCTAAGAGCTCAAATACAGAGAGAGGAAGAGAGGGGGACAGGGAAAGGAGAGAGATAGCGAGAGAGAGGGGGAGGGAGAGAGAGACAGAGAGAGAGGGAGAGGGAAAGAGAGGGAGAAAGGGAGAGAGAGAGTGAGAGAGACAGCGACTTCCAATACAAAAATACATTTACTAAAAAGGCTGAAAGTATGAATTCTTTGTATTACTTCCAGACAGGTCTGTTGCATGTAATTGTGCATGTGTGTGTGTATGTGTGTGTGAGATAGAGAAAACATAAAGAAAAGAAAATAGAGAACATTATCATCAGAGATGAATTGAATAATGTGCAGCAGTGGGAGTTGAACCCGGTTCTCATGTAGTATTTAACTGTAGTGTCTGTGAATGTGTTGTTATGGTTACGAGCTAATGACTGTTTTTAAACATGCTTTGATCTCTGTGACGTGTGTGTATCTGTCTGCATAATTATGTGTGTTTGTGTATTTGTGTATTTGTGTGAATGTGTGTGTGTGTGTGTGTGTGTGTGTGTGTGTGTGTGTGTGTGTGTGTGTGTGTGAGTGTATGTGTCTGTATTTGTGTTTGATTGTAGGTCTGCGTGTCTGTGTGTGTGAGTGAGACTGACTTTGTGTATGTGTGAGTGTATGTGTGTGTGTGTGTGAGTGTGTGTAGGTTTGGATGTGTTTGGATGTGTGTGTGTGTGTGTGTGTGTGTGTGTGTGTGTGTGTGTGTGTGTGTGTGTGTGTGTGTGTGTGTGTGTGTGTGTGTGTGTGTGTGTGTGTGCATCTGTATGAGCGTCCGAGTGTGTGTGTGTGTAAACCTGTGTGTGTGAGTGTGTGTGTGGGTGTGTGTGTATTTGTGTTTGATTGTAGGTCTGCATGTGTGCCTGTGTGTGTGTGAGTGAGACTGACTGTGTGTATGTGTAAGTGTGTGTGTGTGTGAGTGTGTCTGCATTTGATTGTAGGTCTGCATGTGTGTCTGTGTGTGAGTGAGACTGACTGTGTGTGTGACACACAGACAGACAGACAGACAGACAGAGAGACAGAGAGACAGACAGACAGAGAGACAGAGAGACAGACAGACAGACAGACAGAGAGACAGACAGAGAGACAGAGAGACAGACAGACAGACAGACAGACAGACACACAGACAGACAGACAGACGTATAAGAGAGACAGACAGACGTATAAGAGAGACAGACAGACAGACAGACAGACAGACGTATAAGAGAGACAGACCGACGTATAAGAGAGACAGACAGACAGAAAGACAGACAGACAGACGTATAAGAGAGACAGACAGACAGACAGAAAGACGTATAAGAGACAGACAGACAGACAGACAGAATGACGTATAAGAGAGACAGACAGACAGCAAGACAGACAGACAGACAGCAAGACAGAAAGACAGACAGACAGACAGACAGACAGCAAGACAGACAGACAGACAGACAGCAAAATAGGAGACAGAAAGACGTATAAGAGAGACAGACAGAAAGACGTATAAGAGAGACAGACAGACAGACAGAAAGACGTATAAGAGAGACAGACAGACAGACAGAAAGACGTATAAGAGAGACAGACAGACAGACAGAAAGACGTATAAGAGAGACAGACAGACAGAAAGACGTATAAGAGAGACAGACAGACAGACAGACAGACGTATAAGAGAGACAGACAGACAGACAGACAGACAGACAGACAGACAGACAGACGTATAAGAGAGACAGACAGACAGAAAGACGTATAAGAGAGATAGACAGACAGAAAGACAGAGTTACTTTTCAATGTGCAGCAGTGGGATTTGAACCCGGGTCTCCCACACAAAAGCTGCTTTCATGTCTTCTGCACTATATAACAATCATGTATAGTGTACACACCTGTAGTATTTAACTTTAGTGTCTGTGAATGTGTTGTTATGGTTACTACCAATGACTGTTTGTAAACATGCTTTGATCTCAGTAACGAGCTGCAGCTGCTCAAACTGAGACACTGCTGGTATCCACAGCCACTGAACGACCTCCGAAACAAACGCTCATACTGCCAAAATGAAAGGCGGTATCAGTCAAGTGACGAAATCATGACGACCACGAGGCCTTCCTGAACGAAATCATGTAAAATTTATATGGATAAGGTGAAAAATGTGGCCACACCGGCGATTTCAAAAAGTGGTTTGCTGTCCATTTTGCTTTGAATAGTTGACTAACTTTTGCATTGCTGTCAATGGACAATGATTCAGAACTCTTGTCATTTGGAAGGTCACAGAGCCAAAAGTATAAGTCGTATCGCACAACTGAGCAAATTGCCTGAAACTAGACAAAAATACCTACGTTTTGATGTATAAATTGTGCATGTGAAGTTAAAATTGTGGGTGTGAGAGCAATTCATAGAGAAAGATTTAAGATCATTGTTACAGAGCTACGCACTCTAGCTGGGACATCAACACTCTAAGGGAGCTGCATACACACACATTGAAAAAGCAAAAACATCCTAAAAAAATCAATAAACTTGAACAGCTTTTTCACAAAAACTGTAAAAGATATCAATCTGAAAAGCACAAGCCCAATAGCCGAATTGTTTGTGAACATTTTAAAGTTTGTTTGGTGTCTGTAGGTGAAAGTATGAAGGAGCTGAAACTTTTGGGAGCGGAAGAAGATTTGAAGGATTTGAAGCTTGCTCTCATTGACTTTAATGTTAAAATAAAATGCTTAAAAGCGTAATATTTAAAAAAGTATAAATAGTAGAAAAAAAGTTGAAGAAGTCCCATCGTCTGCTGAAAGAGCTGAAGATTTTAAAATTTGAATGGTTTAAATAGCTGAAAGTATGCAGAAGTTGCGCAGAGCCAAAAAACGTACGGAATAATAAGAAGAAAAAAAAATAAAGAACAGAATAACAATAGTTGGGAATGCTGTATAAGCATTCCCACTAACTAGAAAATGCATTTCCTGCAGAAAATGCGTGGGAATGCTGAATAGCTAAATTGCTAAAGCTAAAGTGGATGAATAGCTTAAATCCGTAAGTAGAAGCTGAAGTAGTGAGAATAGGTTGAAAAGTTTGAATGGACACGAATTTCATTAAAAACAGTTGAAAAACACCGCTAATGTATAAAATGTGTGCAATATTAAAAGGCTTTTTGAAAAGCTGATGCTGAACTGAATTGAATGGCTTTCAAAATCATGAATAATTATGGAAGACTTAAAAATGCTTTGAGAGAAATGCAGAAATACGAAACATTGTTTGAAAAATCTCAAATGGATAGCAGTGCACTGCTGGAAAAACTGAAAAAAGGTAAGAGCTCAAATACAGAGAGAGGAAGAGAGGGGGACAGGGAAAGGAGAGAGATGGCGAGAGAGAGGGGGAGGGAGAGAGAGACAGAGAGAGAGGGAGAGGGAAAGAGAGGGAGAAAGGGAGAGAGGGACAAAAAGAGAGAGAAAGAAAGAGAAAAGAGACAGGGAGAGAGAGAGAGAGAGAGAGAGAGAGGAAGAGAAAGACAGCGACTTCCAATTGCTGGAAGTTCAAATACATTGACTAAAAAGGCTGAAAGTATGAATTCTTTGTATTACTACCAGACAGGTCAGTTGCATATAATTGTGCATGTGTGTGTGTATGTGTGTGTGAGATAGAGAAAACATAAAGAAAAGAAAATAGAGAACATTATCATCAGAGATGAATTAAATAATGTGCAGCAGTGGGAGTTGAACCCGGTTCTCATGTAGTATTTAACTGTAGTGTCTGTGAATGTGTTGTTATGGTTATGACTGTTTCTAAACATGGTTTGATCTCTGTGACGTGTGTGTGTATCTGTCTGCATATGTATGTGTGTGTGTGTGTGTCAGTGTGTTTGTGTATATGTGTATTTGTGTGAATGTGTGTGTGTGTGTGTGTGTGTGTGTGTATGTGTCTGTATTTGTGTTTGATTGTAGGTCTGCGTGTCTGTGTGTGTGAGTGAGACTGACTTTGTGAATGTGTGAATGTATGTGTGTGTGTGTGTGAGTGTGTGTGTGTAGGTTTGGATGTGTTTGGATGTGTGTGTGTGTGTTTGGATGTGTGTTTGTGTGTGTGTGTGTGTGTGTGTGTGTGTGTGTGTGTGTGTGTGTGCATCTGTATGAGCGTCCGAGTGTGTGTGTGTAAACCTGTGTGTGTGTGTGTGTGTGTGTGTGTGTGGGTGTGTGTGTATTTGTGTTTGATTGTAGGTCTGCATGTGTGCCTGTGTGTGTGTGAGTGAGACTGACTGTGTGTATGTGTGAGTGTGTGTGTGTGTGAGTGTGTGTCTGCATTTGATTGTAGGTCTGCATGTGTGTCTGTGTGTGAGTGAGACTGACTGTGTGTATGTTTGAGTGTGTGTGTGACAGACAGACAGACAGACAGACAGACAGAGAGACAGAGAGACAGACAGACAGACAGACAGACGTATAAGAGAGACAGAGAGACAGACAGACGTATAAGAGAGACAGACAGACAGACAGACAGACAGACAGCAAAACAGGAGACAGAAAGACAGACAGACAGACAGAAAGACAGAAAGACGTATAAGAGAGACAGACAGACAGACAGAAAGACGTATAAGAGAGACAGACAGACAGACAGACAGACGTATAAGAGAGACAGACAGACAGACAGCAAGACAGAAAGACAGACAGACAGACAGAAAGACAGCAAGACAGAAAGACAGACAGACAGACAGACAGACAGCAAGACAGAAAGACAGACAGACAGCAAGACAGAAAGACAGACAGACAGACAGACAGACAGCAAGACAGAAAGACAGACAGACAGACAGACAGACAGACAGCAAAATAGGAGACCGAAAGACGTATAAGAGAGACAGACAGAAAGACGTATAAGAGAGACAGACAGACAGACAGAAAGACGTATAAGAGAGACAGACAGACAGACAGACATATAAGAGAGACAGACAGACAGACAGACAGACGTATAAGAGAGACAGACAGACAGACAGACAGACAGCAAAATAGGAGACAGACAGACAGCAAAATAGGAGACAGAAAGACGTATAAGAGAGACAGACAGACAGACAGACAGAAAGACATATAAGAGAGACAGACAGACAGACAGAAAGACGTATAAGAGAGACAGACAGACAGACAGAAAGACGTATAAGAGAGACAGACAGACAGACAGACAGACAGCAAAATAGGAGACAGACAGACAGCAAAATAGGAGACAGACAGACAGCAAAATAGGAGACAGACAGACAGCAAAATAGGAGACAGAAAGACGTATAAGAGAGACAGACAGACAGACAGAAAGACGTATAAGAGAGACAGACAGACAGACAGAAAGACGTATAAGAGAGACAGACAGACAGACAGACAGACAGAAAGACGTATAAGAGAGACAGACAGACAGACAGAAAGACGTATAAGAGAGACAGACAGACAGACAGACAGCAAAATAGGAGACAGACAGACAGCTGCTTTCATGTCTTCTGCACTATATAACAATCATGTATAGTGTACACACCTGTAGTATTTAACTTTAGTGTCTGTGAATGTGTTGTTATGGTTACTACCAATGACTGTTTGTAAACATGCTTTGATCTCTGTAACGAGCTGCAGCTGCTCAAACTGAGACACTGCTGGTATCCACAGCCACTGAACGACCTCCGAAACAAACGCTCATACTGCCAAAATGAAAGGCGGTATCAGTCAAGTGACGAAATCATGACGACCACGAGGCCTTCCTGAACGAAATCATGCAAAATTTATTTGGATAAGGTGAAAAATGTGGCCACACCGGCGATTTCAAAAAGTGGTTTGCTGTCCATTTTGCTTTGGAAAGTGGAGTAACTTTTGCATTGCATCCAATGGAGAAGGATTCAGAACGCTTGTCATTTGGAAGCTCACAGAGCCAAAAGTATAAGTCGTATCGCACAACTGAGTACTTTGGCTGAAACTAGACAAAAATACCTACGTTTTGATGTATAAATTGTGCATGTGAAGTTACAATTGTGGGTGTGAGAGCAATTCATAGAGAAAGATTTAAGATCATTGTTACAGAGCTACGCACTCTAGCTGGGACATCAACACTCTAAGGGAGCTGCATACACACACATTGAAAAAGCAAAAACATCCTGAAAAAATCAATAAACTTGAACAGCTTTTTCACAAAAACTGTAAAAGATATCAATCTGAAAAGCACAAGCCCAATAGCCGAATTGTTTGTGAACATTTTAAAGTTTGTTTGGTGTCTGTAGGTGAAAGTATGAAGGAGCTGAAACTTTTGGGAGCGGAAGAAGATTTGAAGGATTTGAAGCTTGCTCTCATTGACTTTAATGTTAAAATAAAATGCTTAAAAGCTTAATATTTAAAAAAGTATAAATAGTAGAAAAAAAGTTGAAGAAGTCCCATCGTCTGCTGAAAGAGCTGAACATTTAAAAAGTTGAATGGCTTAAATAGCTGAAAGTATGCAGAAGTTACGGAGTGCCAAAAAACGTACGGAATAATAAGAAGAAGAAAAAATAAAGAACAGAATAACAATAGTTGGGAATGCTGTATAAGCATTCCCACTAAATAGTTGGGAATGCTGTATAAGCATTCCCACTAACTAGAAAATGCATTTCCTGCAGAAAATGCGTGGGAATGCTGAATAGCTAAATTGCTAAAGCTAAAGTGGATGAATAGCTTAAATCCGTAAGTAGAAGCTGAAGTAGTGAGAATAGGTTGAAAAGTTTGAATGGACACGAATTTCATTAAAAACAGTTGAAAAACACCACTAATGTATAAAATGTGTGCAATATTAAAAGGCTTTTTGAAAAGCTGATGCTGAACTGAATTGAATGGCTTTCAAAATCATGAATAATTATGGAAGACTTAAAAATGCTTTGAGAGAAATGCAGAAATACGAAACATTGTTTGAAAAATCTCAAATGGATAGCAGTGCACTGCTGGAAAAACTGAAAAAAGGTAAGAGCTCAAATACAGAGAGAGGAAGAGAGGGGGACAGGGAAAGGAGAGAGATGGCGAGAGAGAGGGGGAGGGAGAGAGAGACAGAGAGAGAGGGAGAGGGAAAGAGAGGGAGAGAGGGACAAAAAGAGAGAGAAAGAAAGAGAAAAGAGACAGGGAGAGAGAGAGAGAGAGAGAGAGAGAGAGAGGAAGAGAAAGACAGCGACTTCCAATTGCTGGAAGTTCAAATACATTGACTAAAAAGGCTGAAAGTATGAATTCTTTGTATTACTACCAGACAGGTCAGTTGCATATAATTGTGCATGTGTGTGTGTATGTGTGTGTGAGATAGAGAAAACATAAAGAAAAGAAAATAGAGAACATTATCATCAGAGATGAATTAAATAATGTGCAGCAGTGGGAGTTGAACCCGGTTCTCATGTAGTATTTAACTGTAGTGTCTGTGAATGTGTTGTTATGGTTACGAGCTAATGACTGTTTCTAAACATGGTTTGATCTCTGTGACGTGTGTGTGTATCTGTCTGCATATGTATGTGTGTGTGTGTGTGTGTGTCAGTGTGTTTGTGTATATGTGTATTTGTGTGAATGTGTGTGTGTGTGTGTGTGTGTGTGTATGTGTCTGTATTTGTGTTTGATTGTAGGTCTGCGTGTCTGTGTGTGTGAGTGAGACTGACTTTGTGAATGTGTGAATGTATGTGTGTGTGTGTGTGAGTGTGTGTGTGTAGGTTTGGATGTGTTTGGATGTGTGTGTGTGTGTTTGGATGTGTGTTTGTGTGTGTGTGTGTGTGTGTGTGTGTGTGTGTGTGTGTGTGTGTGCATCTGTATGAGCGTCCGAGTGTGTGTGTGTAAACCTGTGTGTGTGTGTGTGTGTGTGTGTGTGTGTGTGTGTGTGGGTGTGTGTGTATTTGTGTTTGATTGTAGGTCTGCATGTGTGCCTGTGTGTGTGTGAGTGAGACTGACTGTGTGTATGTGTGAGTGTGTGTGTGTGTGTGAGTGTGTGTCTGCATTTGATTGTAGGTCTGCATGTGTGTCTGTGTGTGAGTGAGACTGACTGTGTGTATGTTTGAGTGTGTGTGTGACAGACAGACAGACAGACAGACAGACAGACAGAGAGACAGAGAGACAGACAGACAGACAGACAGACGTATAAGAGAGACAGAGAGACAGACAGACGTATAAGAGAGACAGACAGACAGACAGACAGACAGACAGAAAGACAGAAAGACGTATAAGAGAGACAGACAGACAGACAGACAGACGTATAAGAGAGACAGACAGACAGACAGCAAGACAGAAAGACAGACAGACAGACAGAAAGACAGCAAGACAGAAAGACAGACAGACAGACAGACAGACAGCAAGACAGAAAGACAGACAGACAGCAAGACAGAAAGACAGACAGACAGACAGACAGACAGCAAGACAGAAAGACAGACAGACAGACAGACAGACAGCAAAATAGGAGACCGAAAGACGTATAAGAGAGACAGACAGAAAGACGTATAAGAGAGACAGACAGACAGACAGAAAGACGTATAAGAGAGACAGACAGACAGACAGACGTATAAGAGAGACAGACAGACAGACAGACAGACGTATAAGAGAGACAGACAGACAGACAGACAGACAGCAAAATAGGAGACAGACAGACAGCAAAATAGGAGACAGAAAGACGTATAAGAGAGACAGACAGACAGACAGACAGACAGAAAGACGTATAAGAGAGACAGACAGACAGACAGAAAGACATATAAGAGAGACAGACAGACAGACAGAAAGACGTATAAGAGAGACAGACAGACAGACAGAAAGACGTATAAGAGAGACAGACAGACAGACAGACAGACAGCAAAATAGGAGACAGACAGACAGCAAAATAGGAGACAGACAGACAGCAAAATAGGAGACAGACAGACAGCAAAATAGGAGACAGAAAGACGTATAAGAGAGACAGACAGACAGACAGAAAGACGTATAAGAGAGACAGACAGACAGACAGAAAGACGTATAAGAGAGACAGACAGACAGACAGACAGAAAGACGTATAAGAGAGACAGACAGACAGACAGAAAGACGTATAAGAGAGACAGACAGACAGACAGCAAAATAGGAGACAGACAGACAGCTGCTTTCATGTCTTCTGCACTATATAACAATCATGTATAGTGTACACACCTGTAGTATTTAACTTTAGTGTCTGTGAACGTGTTGTTATGGTTACTACCAATGACTGTTTGTAAACATGCTTTGATCTCTGTAACGAGCTGCAGCTGCTCAAACTGAGACACTGCTGGTATCCACAGCCACTGAACGACCTCCGAAACAAACGCTCATACTGCCAAAATGAAAGGCGGTATCAGTCAAGTGACGAAATCATGACGACCACGAGGCCTTCCTGAACGAAATCATGCAAAATTTATTTGGATAAGGTGAAAAATGTGGCCACACCGGCGATTTCAAAAAGTGGTTTGCTGTCCATTTTGCTTTGGAAAGTGGAGTAACTTTTGCATTGCATCCAATGGAGAAAGATTCAGAACGCTTGTCATTTGGAAGCTCACAGAGCCAAAAGTATAAGTCGTATCGCACAACTGAGTACTTTGGCTGAAACTAGACAAAAATACCTACGTTTTGATGTATAAATTGTGCATGTGAAGTTACAATTGTGGGTGTGAGAGCAATTCATAGAGAAAGATTTAAGATCATTGTTACAGAGCTACGCACTCTAGCTGGGACATCAACACTCTAAGGGAGCTGCATACACACACATTGAAAAAGCAAAAACATCCTGAAAAAATCAATAAACTTGAACAGCTTTTTCACAAAAACTGTAAAAGATATCAACCTGAAAAGCAATAGCCTAATAGCTGAATTGTTTTTGAACATTTTAAAGTTTGTTTGGTGTCTGTAGGTGAAAGTATGAAGGAGCTGAAACTTTTGGGAGCGGAAGAAGATTTGAAGGATTTGAAGCTTGCTCTCATTGACTTTAATGTTAAAATAAAATGCTTAAAAGCTTAATATTTAAAAAAGTATAAATAGTAGAAAAAAAGTTGAAGAAGTCCCATCGTCTGCTGAAAGAGCTGAACATTTAAAAAGTTGAATGGCTTAAATAGCTGAAAGTATGCAGAAGTTACGGAGAGCCAAAAAACGTACGGAATAATAAGAAGAAAAAACTAGAAAATGCATTTCCTGCAGAAAATGCGTGGGAATGCTGAATAGCTAAATTGCTAAAGCTAAAGTGGATGAATAGCTTAAATCCGTAAGTAGAAGCTGAAGTAGTGAGAATAGGTTGAAAAGTTTGAATGGACACGAATTTCATTAAAAACAGTTGAAAAACACCACTAATGTATAAAATGTGTGCAATATTAAAAGGCTTTTTGAAAAGCTGATGCTGAACTGAATTGAATGGCTTTCAAAATCATGAATAATTATGGAAGACTTAAAAATGCTTTGAGAGAAATGCAGAAATACGAAACATTGTTTGAAAAATCTCAAATGGATAGCAGTGCACTGCTGGAAAAACTGAAAAAAGGTAAGAGCTCAAATACAGAGAGAGGAAGAGAGGGGGACAGGGAAAGGAGAGAGATGGCGAGAGAGAGGGGGAGGGAGAGAGAGACAGAGAGAGAGGGAGAGGGAAAGAGAGGGAGAAAGGGAGAGAGGGACAAAAAGAGAGAGAAAGAAAGAGAAAAGAGACAGGGAGAGAGAGAGAGAGAGAGAGAGAGAGAGGAAGAGAAAGACAGCGACTTCCAATTGCTGGAAGTTCAAATACATTGACTAAAAAGGCTGAAAGTATGAATTCTTTGTATTACTACCAGACAGGTCAGTTGCATATAATTGTGCATGTGTGTGTGTATGTGTGTGTGAGATAGAGAAAGCATAAAGAAAAGAAAATAGAGAACATTATCATCAGAGATGAATTAAATAATGTGCAGCAGTGGGAGTTGAACCCGGTTCTCATGTAGTATTTAACTGTAGTGTCTGTGAATGTGTTGTTATGGTTATGACTGTTTCTAAACATGGTTTGATCTCTGTGACGTGTGTGTGTATCTGTCTGCGTATGTATGTGTGTGTGTGTGTGTCAGTGTGTTTGTGTATATGTGTATTTGTGTGAATGTGTGTGTGTGTGTGTGTGTATGTGTCTGTATTTGTGTTTGATTGTAGGTCTGCGTGTCTGTGTGTGTGAGTGAGACTGACTTTGTGAATGTGTGAATGTATGTGTGTGTGTGTGTGAGTGTGTGTGTGTAGGTTTGGATGTGTTTGGATGTGTGTGTGTGTGTTTGGATGTGTGTTTGTGTGTGTGTGTGTGTGTGTGTGTGTGTGTGTGCATCTGTATGAGCGTCCGAGTGTGTGTGTGTAAACCTGTGTGTGTGTGTGTGTGTGTGTGTGTGTGTGTGGGTGTGTGTGTATTTGTGTTTGATTGTAGGTCTGCATGTGTGCCTGTGTGTGTGTGAGTGAGACTGACTGTGTGTATGTGTGAGTGTGTGTGTGTGTGTGAGTGTGTGTCTGCATTTGATTGTAGGTCTGCATGTGTGTCTGTGTGTGAGTGAGACTGACTGTGTGTATGTTTGAGTGTGTGTGTGACAGACAGACAGACAGACAGACAGACAGAGAGACAGAGAGACAGACAGACAGACAGACAGACGTATAAGAGAGACAGAGAGACAGACAGACGTATAAGAGAGACAGACAGACAGACAGACAGACAGACAGACAGCAAAACAGGAGACAGAAAGACAGACAGACAGACAGAAAGACAGAAAGACGTATAAGAGAGACAGACAGACAGACAGAAAGACGTATAAGAGAGACAGACAGACAGACAGACAGACGTATAAGAGAGACAGACAGACAGACAGCAAGACAGAAAGACAGACAGACAGACAGAAAGACAGCAAGACAGAAAGACAGACAGACAGACAGACAGACAGCAAGACAGAAAGACAGACAGACAGCAAGACAGAAAGACAGACAGACAGACAGACAGACAGCAAGACAGACAGACAGACAGACAGACAGCAAAATAGGAGACCGAAAGACGTATAAGAGAGACAGACAGAAAGACGTATAAGAGAGACAGACAGACAGACAGAAAGACGTATAAGAGAGACAGACAGACAGACAGACGTATAAGAGAGACAGACAGACAGACAGACAGACGTATAAGAGAGACAGACAGACAGACAGACAGACAGCAAAATAGGAGACAGACAGACAGCAAAATAGGAGACAGAAAGACGTATAAGAGACAGACAGACAGACAGAAAGACGTATAAGAGAGACAGACAGACAGACAGAAAGACATATAAGAGAGACAGACAGACAGACAGAAAGACGTATAAGAGAGACAGACAGACAGACAGAAAGACGTATAAGAGAGACAGACAGACAGACAGACAGACAGCAAAATAGGAGACAGACAGACAGCAAAATAGGAGACAGACAGACAGCAAAATAGGAGACAGACAGACAGCAAAATAGGAGACAGAAAGACGTATAAGAGAGACAGACAGACAGACAGAAAGACGTATAAGAGAGACAGACAGACAGACAGAAAGACGTATAAGAGAGACAGACAGACAGACAGACAGAAAGACGTATAAGAGAGACAGACAGACAGACAGAAAGACGTATAAGAGAGACAGACAGACAGACAGACAGCAAAATAGGAGACAGACAGACAGCTGCTTTCATGTCTTCTGCACTATATAACAATCATGTATAGTGTACACACCTGTAGTATTTAACTTTAGTGTCTGTGAATGTGTTGTTATGGTTACTACCAATGACTGTTTGTAAACATGCTTTGATCTCTGTAACGAGCTGCAGCTGCTCAAACTGAGACACTGCTGGTATCCACAGCCACTGAACGACCTCCGAAACAAACGCTCATACTGCCAAAATGAAAGGCGGTATCAGTCAAGTGACGAAATCATGACGACCACGAGGCCTTCCTGAACGAAATCATGCAAAATTTATTTGGATAAGGTGAAAAATGTGGCCACACCGGCGATTTCAAAAAGTGGTTTGCTGTCCATTTTGCTTTGGAAAGTGGAGTAACTTTTGCATTGCATCCAATGGAGAAAGATTCAGAACGCTTGTCATTTGGAAGCTCACAGAGCCAAAAGTATAAGTCGTATCGCACAACTGAGTACTTTGGCTGAAACTAGACAAAAATACCTACGTTTTGATGTATAAATTGTGCATGTGAAGTTACAATTGTGGGTGTGAGAGCAATTCATAGAGAAAGATTTAAGATCATTGTTACAGAGCTACGCACTCTAGCTGGGACATCAACACTCTAAGGGAGCTGCATACACACACATTGAAAAAGCAAAAACATCCTGAAAAAATCAATAAACTTGAACAGCTTTTTCACAAAAACTGTAAAAGATATCAACCTGAAAAGCAATAGCCTAATAGCTGAATTGTTTTTGAACATTTTAAAGTTTGTTTGGTGTCTGTAGGTGAAAGTATGAAGGAGCTGAAACTTTTGGGAGCGGAAGAAGATTTGAAGGATTTGAAGCTTGCTCTCATTGACTTTAATGTTAAAATAAAATGCTTAAAAGCTTAATATTTAAAAAAGTATAAATAGTAGAAAAAAAGTTGAAGAAGTCCCATCGTCTGCTGAAAGAGCTGAACATTTAAAAAGTTGAATGGCTTAAATAGCTGAAAGTATGCAGAAGTTACGGAGAGCCAAAAAACGTACGGAATAATAAGAAGAAAAAACTAGAAAATGCATTTCCTGCAGAAAATGCGTGGGAATGCTGAATAGCTAAATTGCTAAAGCTAAAGTGGATGAATAGCTTAAATCCGTAAGTAGAAGCTGAAGTAGTGAGAATAGGTTGAAAAGTTTGAATGGACACGAATTTCATTAAAAACAGTTGAAAAACACCACTAATGTATAAAATGTGTGCAATATTAAAAGGCTTTTTGAAAAGCTGATGCTGAACTGAATTGAATGGCTTTCAAAATCATGAATAATTATGGAAGACTTAAAAATGCTTTGAGAGAAATGCAGAAATACGAAACATTGTTTGAAAAATCTCAAATGGATAGCAGTGCACTGCTGGAAAAACTGAAAAAAGGTAAGAGCTCAAATACAGAGAGAGGAAGAGAGGGGGACAGGGAAAGGAGAGAGATGGCGAGAGAGAGGGGGAGGGAGAGAGAGACAGAGAGAGAGGGAGAGGGAAAGAGAGGGAGAAAGGGAGAGAGGGACAAAAAGAGAGAGAAAGAAAGAGAAAAGAGACAGGGAGAGAGAGAGAGAGAGAGAGAGAGAGAGGAAGAGAAAGACAGCGACTTCCAATTGCTGGAAGTTCAAATACATTGACTAAAAAGGCTGAAAGTATGAATTCTTTGTATTACTACCAGACAGGTCAGTTGCATATAATTGTGCATGTGTGTGTGTATGTGTGTGTGAGATAGAGAAAACATAAAGAAAAGAAAATAGAGAACATTATCATCAGAGATGAATTAAATAATGTGCAGCAGTGGGAGTTGAACCCGGTTCTCATGTAGTATTTAACTGTAGTGTCTGTGAATGTGTTGTTATGGTTATGACTGTTTCTAAACATGGTTTGATCTCTGTGACGTGTGTGTGTATCTGTCTGCGTATGTATGTGTGTGTGTGTGTGTCAGTGTGTTTGTGTATATGTGTATTTGTGTGAATGTGTGTGTGTGTGTGTGTGTATGTGTCTGTATTTGTGTTTGATTGTAGGTCTGCGTGTCTGTGTGTGTGAGTGAGACTGACTTTGTGAATGTGTGAATGTATGTGTGTGTGTGTGTGAGTGTGTGTGTGTAGGTTTGGATGTGTTTGGATGTGTGTGTGTGTGTTTGGATGTGTGTTTGTGTGTGTGTGTGTGTGTGTGTGTGTGTGTGTGTGTGCATCTGTATGAGCGTCCGAGTGTGTGTGTGTAAACCTGTGTGTGTGTGTGTGTGTGTGTGTGTGTGTGTGGGTGTGTGTGTATTTGTGTTTGATTGTAGGTCTGCATGTGTGCCTGTGTGTGTGTGAGTGAGACTGACTGTGTGTATGTGTGAGTGTGTGTGTGTGTGAGTGAGACTGACTTTGTGAATGTGTGAATGTATGTGTGTGTGTGTGTGAGTGTGTGTGTGTAGGTTTGGATGTGTTTGGATGTGTGTGTGTGTGTTTGGATGTGTGTTTGTGTGTGTGTGTGTGTGTGTGTGTGTGTGTGCATCTGTATGAGCGTCCGAGTGTGTGTGTGTAAACCTGTGTGTGTGTGTGTGTGTGTGTGTGTGTGTGTGGGTGTGTGTGTATTTGTGTTTGATTGTAGGTCTGCATGTGTGCCTGTGTGTGTGTGAGTGAGACTGACTGTGTGTATGTGTGAGTGTGTGTGTGTGTGAGTGTGTGTCTGCATTTGATTGTAGGTCTGCATGTGTGTCTGTGTGTGAGTGAGACTGACTGTGTGTATGTTTGAGTGTGTGTGTGACAGACAGACAGACAGACAGACAGACAGAGAGACAGAGAGACAGACAGACAGACAGACAGACGTATAAGAGAGACAGAGAGACAGACAGACGTATAAGAGAGACAGACAGACAGACAGACAGACAGACAGCAAAACAGGAGACAGAAAGACAGACAGACAGACAGAAAGACAGAAAGACGTATAAGAGAGACAGACAGACAGACAGAAAGACGTATAAGAGAGACAGACAGACAGACAGACAGACGTATAAGAGAGACAGACAGACAGACAGCAAGACAGAAAGACAGACAGACAGACAGAAAGACAGCAAGACAGAAAGACAGACAGACAGACAGACAGACAGCAAGACAGAAAGACAGACAGACAGCAAGACAGAAAGACAGACAGACAGACAGACAGACAGCAAGACAGAAAGACAGACAGACAGACAGACAGACAGCAAAATAGGAGACCGAAAGACGTATAAGAGAGACAGACAGAAAGACGTATAAGAGAGACAGACAGACAGACAGAAAGACGTATAAGAGAGACAGACAGACAGACAGACAGACGTATAAGAGAGACAGACAGACAGACAGACAGACAGCAAAATAGGAGACAGACAGACAGCAAAATAGGAGACAGAAAGACGTATAAGAGAGACAGACAGACAGACAGAAAGACGTATAAGAGAGACAGACAGACAGACAGAAAGACGTATAAGAGAGACAGACAGACAGACAGAAAGACGTATAAGAGAGACAGACAGACAGACAGAAAGACGTATAAGAGAGACAGACAGACAGACAGACAGACAGCAAAATAGGAGACAGACAGACAGCAAAATAGGAGACAGACAGACAGCAAAATAGGAGACAGACAGACAGCAAAATAGGAGACAGAAAGACGTATAAGAGAGACAGACAGACAGACAGAAAGACGTATAAGAGAGACAGACAGACAGACAGAAAGACGTATAAGAGAGACAGACAGACAGACAGACAGAAAGACGTATAAGAGAGACAGACAGACAGACAGAAAGACGTATAAGAGAGACAGACAGACAGACAGACAGCAAAATAGGAGACAGACAGACAGCTGCTTTCATGTCTTCTGCACTATATAACAATCATGTATAGTGTACACACCTGTAGTATTTAACTTTAGTGTCTGTGAATGTGTTGTTATGGTTACTACCAATGACTGTTTGTAAACATGCTTTGATCTCTGTAACGAGCTGCAGCTGCTCAAACTGAGACACTGCTGGTATCCACAGCCACTGAACGACCTCCGAAACAAACGCTCATACTGCCAAAATGAAAGGCGGTATCAGTCAAGTGACGAAATCATGACGACCACGAGGCCTTCCTGAACGAAATCATGCAAAATTTATTTGGATAAGGTGAAAAATGTGGCCACACCGGCGATTTCAAAAAGTGGTTTGCTGTCCATTTTGCTTTGGAAAGTGGAGTAACTTTTGCATTGCATCCAATGGAGAAAGATTCAGAACGCTTGTCATTTGGAAGCTCACAGAGCCAAAAGTATAAGTCGTATCGCACAACTGAGTACTTTGGCTGAAACTAGACAAAAATACCTACGTTTTGATGTATAAATTGTGCATGTGAAGTTACAATTGTGGGTGTGAGAGCAATTCATAGAGAAAGATTTAAGATCATTGTTACAGAGCTACGCACTCTAGCTGGGACATCAACACTCTAAGGGAGCTGCATACACACACATTGAAAAAGCAAAAACATCCTGAAAAAATCAATAAACTTGAACAGCTTTTTCACAAAAACTGTAAAAGATATCAACCTGAAAAGCAATAGCCTAATAGCTGAATTGTTTTTGAACATTTTAAAGTTTGTTTGGTGTCTGTAGGTGAAAGTATGAAGGAGCTGAAACTTTTGGGAGCGGAAGAAGATTTGAAGGATTTGAAGCTTGCTCTCATTGACTTTAATGTTAAAATAAAATGCTTAAAAGCTTAATATTTAAAAAAGTATAAATAGTAGAAAAAAAGTTGAAGAAGTCCCATCGTCTGCTGAAAGAGCTGAACATTTAAAAAGTTGAATGGCTTAAATAGCTGAAAGTATGCAGAAGTTACGGAGAGCCAAAAAACGTACGGAATAATAATAAGAAAAAACTAGAAAATGCATTTCCTGCAGAAAATGCGTGGGAATGCTGAATAGCTAAATTGCTAAAGCTAAAGTGGATGAATAGCTTAAATCCGTACGTAGAAGCTGAAGTAGTGAGAATAGGTGGAAAAGTTTGAATGGACACGAATTTCATTAAAAACAGTTGAAAAACACCACTAATGTATAAAATGTGTGCAATATTAAAAGGCTTTTTGAAAAGCTGATGCTGAA
>CM042427.1:2182500-2187500 GCA_023631565.1 Gymnocephalus cernua | reverse complement strand
TGTAAAATGTATATGGATAAAGTGAAAAATGTGGGCACACCAGCGATTTCAAAAAGGGGTTTGCTGTCCATTTTGCTGTGACCTGGAGAGGATTTTTAATATAGGGTGTGAATGGCGAGAAAATCAGAACTCTTGTCATTTGGAAGCTCACAGAGCCAAAAGTATAAGTCGTATCGCACAACTGAGCAAATTGCCTGAAACTAGACAAAAATACCTACGTTTTGATGTATAAATTGTGCATGTGAAGTTAAAATTGTGGGTGTGAGAGCAATTCATAGAGAAAGATTTAAGATCATTGTTACAGAGCTACGCACTCTAGCTGGGACATCAACACTCTAAGGGAGCTGCATACACACACATTGAAAAAGCAAAAACATCCTGAAAAAATCAATAAACTTGAACAGCTTTTTCACAAAAACTGTAAAAGATATCAATCTGAAAAGCACAAGCCCAATAGCCGAATTGTTTGTGAACATTTTAAAGTTTGTTTGGTGTCTGTAGGTGAAAGTATGAAGGAGCTGAAACTTTTGGGAGCGGAAGAAGATTTGAAGGATTTGAAGCTTGCTCTCATTGACTTTAATGTTAAAATAAAATGCTTAAAAGCTTAATATTTAAAAAAGTATAAATAGTAGAAAAAAAGTTGAAGAAGTCCCATCATCTGCTGAAAGAGCTGAAGATTTTAAAAGTTGAATGGTTTAAATAGCTGAAAGTATGCAGAAGTTGCGCAGAGCCAAAAAACGTACGGAATAATAAGAAGAAAAAAAAATAAAGAACAGAATAACAATAGTTGGGAATGCTGTATAAGCATTCCCACTAAATAAAGAACAGAATAACAATAGTTGGGAATGCTGTATAAGCATTCCCACTAACTAGAAAATGCATTTCCTGCAGAAAATGCGTGGGAATGCTGAATAGCTAAATTGCTAAAGCTAAAGTGGATGAATAGCTTAAATCCGTAAGTAGAAGCTGAAGTAGTGAGAATAGGTTGAAAAGTTTGAATGGACACGAATTTCATTAAAAACAGTTGAAAAACACCGCTAATGTATAAAATGTGTACAATATTAAAAGGCTTTTTGAAAAGCTGATGCTGAACTGAATTGAATGGCTTTCAAAATCATGAATAATTATGGAAGACTTAAAAATGCTTTGAGAGAAATGCAGAAATACGAAACATTGTTTGAAAAATCTCAAATGGATAGCAGTGCACTGCTGGAAAAACTGAAAAAAGGTAAGAGCTCAAATACAGAGAGAGGAAGAGAGGGGGACAGGGAAATGAGAGAGATGGCGAGAGAGAGGGGAGGGAGAGAGAGACAGAGAGAGAGGGAGAGGGAAAGAGAGGGAGAAAGGGAGAGAGGGACAAAAAGAGAGAGAAAGAAAGAGAAAAGAGACAGGGAGAGAGAGAGAGAGAGAGGAAGAGAAAGACAGCGACTTCCAATTGCTGGAAGTTCAAATACATTGACTAAAAAGGCTGAAAGTATGAATTCTTTGTATTACTACCAGACAGGTCTGTTGCATATAATTGTGCATGTGTGTGTGTATGTGTGTGTGAGATAGAGAAAACATAAAGAAAAGAAAATAGAGAACATTATCATCAGAGATGAATTGAATAATGTGCAGCAGTGGGAGTTGAACCCGGTTCTCATGTAGTATTTAACTGTAGTGTCTGTGAATGTGTTGTTATGGTTACGAGCTAATGACTGTTTCTAAACATGCTTTGATCTCTGTGACGTGTGTGTGTATCTGTCTGCATATGTATGTGTGTGTGTGTGTCAGTGTGTTTGTGTATATTTGTATTTGTGTGAATGTGTGTGTGTGTGTGTGTGTGTGTGTGTGTGTGTATGTGTCTGTATTTGTGTTTGATTGTAGGTCTGCGTGTCTGTGTGTGTGAGTGAGACTGACTTTGTGTATGTGTGAATGTATGTGTGTGTGTGTGAGTGTGTGTGTGTAGGTTTGGATGTGTTTGGATGTGTGTGTGTGTGTGTGTTTGGATGTGTGTTTGTGTGTGTGTGTGTGTGTGTGTGTGTGTGTGCATCTTTCTGAGCGTCCGAGTGTGTGTGTGTAAACCTGTGTGTGTGTGTGTGTGTGTGTGTGGGTGTGTGTGTATTTGTGTTTGATTGTAGGTCTGCATGTGTGCCTGTGTGTGTGTGAGTGAGACTGACTGTGTGTATGTGTGAGTGTGTGTGTGTGTGAGTGTGTGTCTGCATTTGATTGTAGGTCTGCATGTGTGTCTGTGTGTGAGTGAGACTGACTGTGTGTATGTGTGAGTGTATATGTGACAGACAGACAGACAGACAGACAGACAGACAGACAGAGAGACAGAGAGACAGAGGGAGAGATGGGTAAGAAAGGCAGACAGACAGAGGGAGAGATGGGTAAGAAAGACAGACAGACAGACAGACAGAAAGAGGGAGAGATGGGTAAGAAAGGCAGACAGACAGACAGACAGACAGACAGACAGACAGAGGGAGAGATGGGTAAGAAAGGCAGACAGACAGAGGGAGAGATGGGTAAGAAAGGCAGACAGACAGAGGGAGAGATGGGTAAGAAAGACAGACAGACAGAGGGAGAGATGGGTAAGAAAGACAGACAGACAGAGGGAGAGATGGTTAAGAAAGACAGACAGACAGACAGACAGACAGACAGAGGGAGAGATGGGTAAGAAAGGCAGACAGACAGACAGAGGGAGAGATGGGTAAGAAAGGCAGACAGACAGACAGAGGGAGAGATGGGTAAGAAAGGCAGACAGACAGACAGACAGACAGACAGACAGACAGACAGAGGGAGAGATGGGTAAGAAAGGCAGACAGACAGACAGACAGACAGAGGGAGAGATGGGTAAGAAAGGCAGACAGACAGACAGAGGGAGAGATGGGTAAGAAAGACAGACAGACAGACAGACAGACAGACAGACAGAGGGAGAGATGGGTAAGAAAGGCAGACAGACAGAGGGAGAGATGGGTAAGAAAGACAGACAGACAGACAGACAGAAAGAGGGAGAGATGGGTAAGAAAGGCAGACAGACAGACAGACAGACAGACAGACAGACAGAGGGAGAGATGGGTAAGAAAGGCAGACAGACAGAGGGAGAGATGGGTAAGAAAGGCAGACAGACAGAGGGAGAGATGGGTAAGAAAGACAGACAGACAGAGGGAGAGATGGGTAAGAAAGACAGACAGACAGAGGGAGAGATGGTTAAGAAAGACAGACAGACAGACAGACAGACAGACAGAGGGAGAGATGGGTAAGAAAGGCAGACAGACAGACAGAGGGAGAGATGGGTAAGAAAGGCAGACAGACAGACAGAGGGAGAGATGGGTAAGAAAGGCAGACAGACAGACAGACAGACAGACAGACAGACAGACAGACAGAGGGAGAGATGGGTAAGAAAGGCAGACAGACAGACAGACAGACAGAGGGAGAGATGGGTAAGAAAGGCAGACAGACAGACAGAGGGAGAGATGGGTAAGAAAGGCAGACAGACAGAGAGAGGGAGAGATGCTTTCATGTCTTCTGCACTATATAACAATCATGTATAGTGTACACACCTGTAGTATTTAACTTTAGTGTCTGTGAACGTGTTGTTATGGTTACTACCAATGACTGTTTGTAAACATGCTTTGATCTCTGTAACGAGCTGCAGCTGCTCAAACTGAGACACTGCTGGTATCCACAGCCACTGAACGACCTCCGAAACAAACGCTCATACTGCCAAAATGAAAGGCGGTATCAGTCAAGTAACGAAATCATGACGACCACGAGGCCTTCCTGAACGAAATCATGTAATATTTATATGGATAAGGTGAAAAATGTGGCCACACCGGCGATTTCAAAAAGTGGTTTGCTGTCCATTTTGCTTTGGAAAGTGGAGTAACTTTTGCATTGCTGTCAATGGACAATGATTCAGAACTCTTGTCATTTGGAAGCTCACAGAGCCAAAAGTATAAGTCGTATCGCACAACTGAGCAAATTGCCTGAAACTAGACAAAAATACCTACGTTTTGATGTATAAATTGTGCATGTGAAGTTAAAATTGTGGGTGTGAGAGCAATTCATAGAGAAAGATTTAAGATCATTGTTACAGAGCTACGCACTCTAGCTGGGACATCAACACTCTAAGGGAGCTGCATACACACACATTGAAAAAGCAAAAACATCCTGAAAAAATCAATAAACTTGAACAGCTTTTTTACAAGAACTGTAAAAGATATCAACCTGAAAAGCAATAGCCTAATAGCTGAATTGTTTTTGAACATTTTAAAGTGTGTTTGGTGTCTGTAGGTGAAAGTATGAAGGAGCTGAAACTTTTGGGAGCGGAAGAAGATTTGAAGGATTTGAAGCTTGCTCTCATTGACTTTAATGTTAAAATAAAATGCTTAAAAGCTGAATATTTAAAAAAGTATAAATAGTAGAAAAGAAGTTGAAGAAGTCCCATCATCTGCTGAAAGAGCTGAAGACTTTAAAAGTTGAATGGTTTAAATAGCTGAAAGTATGCAGAAGTTACGGAGAGCCAAAAAACGTACGGAATAATAAGAAGAAAAACTAGAAAATGCATTTCCTGCAGAAAATGCGTGGGAATGCTGAATAGCTAAATTGCTAAAGCTAAAGTGGATGAATAGCTTAAATCCGTACGTAGAAGCTGAAGTAGTGAGAATAGGTGGAAAAGTTTGAATGGACACGAATTTCATTAAAAACAGTTGAAAAACACCACTAATGTATAAAATGTGTGCAATATTAAAAGGCTTTTTGAAAAGCTGATGCTGAACTGAATGGCTTTCAAAATCATGAATAATTATGGAAGACTTAAAAATGCTTTGATAGAAATGCAGAAATACGAAACATTGTTTGAAAAATCTCAAATGGATAGCAGTGCACTGCTGGAAAAACTGAAAAAAGGTAAGAGCTCAAATACAGAGAGAGGAAGAGAGGGGGACAGGGAAAGGAGAGAGATGGCGAGAGAGAGGGGGAGGGAGAGAGAGACAGAGAGAGAGGGAGAGGGAAAG
>CM042427.1:2152500-2180000 GCA_023631565.1 Gymnocephalus cernua | reverse complement strand
GCACACCAGCGATTTCAAAAAGGGGTTTGCTGTCCATTTTGCTGTGACCTGGAGAGGATTTTTAATATAGGGTGTGAATGGCGAGAAAATCAGAACTCTTGTCATTTGGAAGCTCACAGAGCCAAAAGTATAAGTCGTATCGCACAACTGAGCAAATTGCCTGAAACTAGACAAAAATACCTACGTTTTGATGTATAAATTGTGCATGTGAAGTTAAAATTGTGGGTGTGAGAGCAATTCATAGAGAAAGATTTAAGATCATTGTTACAGAGCTACGCACTCTAGCTGGGACATCAACACTCTAAGGGAGCTGCATACACACACATTGAAAAAGCAAAAACATCCTGAAAAAATCAATAAACTTGAACAGCTTTTTCACAAAAACTGTAAAAGATATCAATCTGAAAAGCACAAGCCCAATAGCCGAATTGTTTGTGAACATTTTAAAGTTTGTTTGGTGTCTGTAGGTGAAAGTATGAAGGAGCTGAAACTTTTGGGAGCGGAAGAAGATTTGAAGGATTTGAAGCTTGCTCTCATTGACTTTAATGTTAAAATAAAATGCTTAAAAGCTTAATATTTAAAAAAGTATAAATAGTAGAAAAAAAGTTGAAGAAGTCCCATCATCTGCTGAAAGAGCTGAAGATTTTAAAAGTTGAATGGTTTAAATAGCTGAAAGTATGCAGAAGTTGCGCAGAGCCAAAAAACGTACGGAATAATAAGAAGAAAAAAAAATAAAGAACAGAATAACAATAGTTGGGAATGCTGTATAAGCATTCCCACTAATAAAGAACAGAATAACAATAGTTGGGAATGCTGTATAAGCATTCCCACTAACTAGAAAATGCATTTCCTGCAGAAAATGCGTGGGAATGCTGAATAGCTAAATTGCTAAAGCTAAAGTGGATGAATAGCTTAAATCCGCAAGAAGAAGCTGAAGTAGTGAGAACAGGTTGAAAACTTTGAATGGACACGAATTTCATTAAAAACAGTTGAAAAACACCACGAATGTATACAATGTGTGCCATATTAAGAGGTTTTTCGAAAAGCTGAATTGCTAAAGCTAAGCTGGATGAATAGCTTAAATCTGTAAGAACAACTTGAAGTGATGAGAATAGTTGGAAAAGTAGTACGGACAGACAGAGAGAGAGAGACTGGTAAGAGAAGCAGACAGACAGACAGACAGACAGACAGACAGACAGACAGACAGACAGACAGATAGACAGAAAGAGAGAGTCGAAAAGAGAGACAGCCAGACAGCGAGACAGCAAGACAGAAAGAGACAGAGACAGACAGACAGAAAGAGAGACGGGTAAGAGAAGCAGACAGACCAACAGAGAGAGAAACGTGTAAGAGAGACAGACAGACAGACAGACAGACAGACAGAGGGAGAGATGGGTAAGAAAGGCAGACAGACAGAGGGAGAGATGGGTAAGAAAGGCAGACAGACAGAGGGAGAGATGGGTAAGAAAGGCAGACAGACAGAGGGAGAGATGGGTAAGAAAGACAGACAGACAGACAGACAGAGGGAGAGATGGGTAAGAAAGACAGACAGACAGAGGGAGAGATGGGTAAGAAAGGCAGACAGACAGAGGGAGAGATGGGTAAGAAAGACTGACAGACAGAGGGAGAGATGGGTAAGAAAGACAGACAGACAGACAGAGGGAGAGATGGGTAAGAAAGGCAGACAGACAGACAGACAGACAGACAGACAGAGGGAGAGATGGGTAAGAAAGGCAGACAGACAGACAGAGGGAGAGATGGGTAAGAAAGGCAGACAGACAGAGGGAGAGATGGGTAAGAAAGACAGACAGACAGACAGAGGGAGAGATGGGTAAGAAAGACAGACAGACAGACAGACAGAGGGAGAGATGGGTAAGAAAGACAGACAGACAGACAGACAGACAGACAGAGGGAGAGATGGGTAAGAAAGGCAGACAGACAGAGGGAGAGATGGGTAAGAAAGACAGACAGACAGACAGACAGACAGACAGACAGAGGGAGAGATGGGTAAGAAAGGCAGACAGACAGAGGGAGAGATGGGTAAGAAAGACAGACAGACAGACAGACAGAAAGAGGGAGAGATGGGTAAGAAAGGCAGACAGACAGACAGACAGACAGACAGACAGACAGAGGGAGAGATGGGTAAGAAAGGCAGACAGACAGAGGGAGAGATGGGTAAGAAAGGCAGACAGACAGAGGGAGAGATGGGTAAGAAAGGCAGACAGACAGAGGGAGAGATGGGTAAGAAAGGCAGACAGACAGAGGGAGAGATGGGTAAGAAAGACAGACAGACAGACAGACAGAGGGAGAGATGGGTAAGAAAGACAGACAGACAGACAGACAGAGGGAGAGATGGGTAAGAAAGACAGACAGACAGACAGACAGAGGGAGAGATGGGTAAGAAAGACAGACAGACAGACAGACAGAGGGAGAGATGGGTAAGAAAGACAGACAGACAGACAGACAGACAGAGGGAGAGATGGGTAAGAAAGACAGACAGACAGACAGAGGGAGAGATGGGTAAGAAAGGCAGACAGACAGACAGACAGACAGACAGACAGACAGAGGGAGAGATGGGTAAGAAAGGCAGACAGACAGACAGACAGACAGACAGACAGAGGGAGAGATGGGTAAGAAAGACAGACAGACAGACAGACAGACAGACAGACAGACAGACAGACAGACAGACAGACAGACAGAGGGAGAGATGGGTAAGACAGACAGACAGACAGACAGACAGACAGACAGAGGGAGAGATGGGTAAGAAAGACAGACAGACAGACAGACAGAGGGAGAGATGGGTAAGAAAGACAGACAGACAGACAGAGGGAGAGATGGGTAAGAAAGACAGACAGACAGACAGACAGAGGGAGAGATGGGTAAGAAAGACAGACAGACAGACAGACAGAGGGAGAGATGGGTAAGAAAGACAGACAGACAGACAAAGGGAGAGATGGGTAAGAAAGGCAGACAGACAGACAGACAGACAGACAGAGGGAGAGATGGGTAAGAAAGGCAGACAGACAGACAGACAGACAGACAGACAGACAGACAGACAGACAGAGGGAGAGATGGGTAAGAAAGACAGACAGACAGACAGACAGACAGACAGACAGACAGAGGGAGAGATGGGTAAGAAAGACAGACAGACAGACAGACAGAGGGAGAGATGGGTAAGAAAGGCAGACAGACAGACAGACAGACAGACAGACAGACAGAGGGAGAGATGGGTAAGAAAGACAGACAGACAGACAGACAGACAGACAGACAGACAGAGGGAGAGATGGGTAAGAAAGACAGACAGACAGACAGACAGAGGGAGAGATGGGTAAGAAAGGCAGACAGACAGACAGACAGACAGACAGACAGACAGACAGACAGACAGACAGACAGAGGGAGAGATGGGTAAGAAAGACAGACGGACAGACAGACAGACAGACAGAGGGAGAGATGGGTAAGAAAGGCAGACAGACAGACAGACAGACAGACAGACAGACAGACAGAGGGAGAGATGGGTAAGAAAGGCAGACAGACAGACAGACAGACAGACAGACAGACAGACAGAGGGAGAGATGGGTAAGAAAGACAGACAGACAGACAGAGGGAGAGATGGGTAAGAAAGGCAGACAGACAGACAGACAGACAGACAGACAGACAGACAGACAGACAGACAGACAGACAGACAGACAGAGGGAGAGATGGGTAAGAAAGACAGACAGACAGACAGACAGACAGACAGACAGACAGACAGAGGGAGAGATGGGTAAGAAAGACAGACAGACAGACAGACAGACAGAGGGAGAGATGGGTAAGAAAGGCAGACAGACAGACAGACAGACAGACAGACAGACAGAGGGAGAGATGGGTAAGAAAGGCAGACAGACAGACAGACAGACAGACAGACAGACAGACAGACAGACAGACAGAGGGAGAGATGGGTAAGAAAGACAGACAGACAGACAGACAGACAGACAGACAGACAGACAGACAGACAGACAGAGGGAGAGATGGGTAAGAAAGGCAGACAGACAGACAGACAGACAGAGGGAGAGATGGGTAAGAAAGGCAGACAGACAGACAGACAGACAGACAGACAGAGGGAGAGATGGGTAAGAAAGGCAGACAGACAGACAGACAGACAGACAGAGAGACAGACAGACAGAGGGAGAGATGGGTAAGAAAGGCAGACAGACAGACAGACAGACAGACAGACAGACAGAGGGAGAGATGGGTAAGAAAGGCAGACAGACAGACAGACAGACAGACAGACAGACAGACAGACAGACAGACAGACAGAGGGAGAGATGGGTAAGAAAGGCAGACAGACAGACAGACAGACAGACAGAGGGAGAGATGGGTAAGAAAGACAGACAGACAGACAGACAGACAGACAGACAGACAGACAGACAGACAGAGGGAGAGATGGGTAAGAAAGACAGACAGACAGACAGACAGACAGAGGGAGAGATGGGTAAGAAAGGCAGACAGACAGACAGACAGACAGACAGACAGACAGAGGGAGAGATGGGTAAGAAAGGCAGACAGACAGACAGACAGACAGACAGACAGACAGACAGACAGACAGAGGGAGAGATGGGTAAGAAAGACAGACAGACAGACAGACAGACAGACAGACAGACAGACAGACAGACAGACAGAGGGAGAGATGGGTAAGAAAGGCAGACAGACAGACAGACAGACAGACAGACAGAGGGAGAGATGGGTAAGAAAGGCAGACAGACAGACAGACAGACAGACAGAGAGACAGACAGACAGAGGGAGAGATGGGTAAGAAAGGCAGACAGACAGACAGACAGACAGACAGACAGACAGAGGGAGAGATGGGTAAGAAAGGCAGACAGACAGACAGACAGACAGACAGACAGACAGACAGACAGACAGACAGACAGAGGGAGAGATGGGTAAGAAAGGCAGACAGACAGACAGACAGACAGACAGAGGGAGAGATGGGTAAGAAAGGCAGACAGACAGACAGACAGACAGACAGACAGAGGGAGAGATGGGTAAGAAAGGCAGACAGACAGACAGACAGACAGACAGACAGAGGGAGAGATGGGTAAGAAAGGCAGACAGACAGACAGACAGACAGACAGACAGAGGGAGAGATGGGTAAGAAAGGCAGACAGACAGACAGACAGACAGACAGACAGACAGAGGGAGAGATGGGTAAGAAAGGCAAACAGACAGACAGAGGGAGAGATGGGTAAGAAAGGCAGACAGACAGAGAGAGGGAGAGATGCTTTCATGTCTTCTGCACTATATAACAATCATGTATAGTGTACACACCTGTAGTATTTAACTTTAGTGTCTGTGAATGTGTTGTTATGGTTACTACCAATGACTGTTTGTAAACATGCTTTGATCTCTGTAACGAGCTGCAGCTGCTCAAACTGAGACACTGCTGGTATCCACAGCCACTGAACGACCTCCGAAACAAACGCTCATACTGCCAAAATGAAAGGCGGTATCAGTCAAGTGACGAAATCATGACGACCACGAGGCCTTCCTGAACGAAATCATGTAAAATTTATATGGATAAGGTGAAAAATGTGGCCACACCGGCGATTTCAAAAAGTGGTTTGCTGTCCATTTTGCTTTGGAAAGTTGAGTAACTTTTGCATTGCTGTCAATGGACAATGATTCAGAACTCTTGTCATTTGGAAGCTCACAGAGCCAAAAGTATAAGTCGTATCGCACAACTGAGCAAATTGCCTGAAACTAGACAAAAATACCTACGTTTTGATGTATAAATTGTGCATGTGAAGTTAAAATTGTGGGTGTGAGAGCAATTCATAGAGAAAGATTTAAGATCATTGTTACAGAGCTACGCACTCTAGCTGGGACATCAACACTCTAAGGGAGCTGCATACACACACATTGAAAAAGCAAAAACATCCTGAAAAAATCAATAAACTTGAACAGCTTTTTTACAAAAACTGTAAAAGATATCAACCTGAAAAGCAATAGCCTAATAGCTGAATTGTTTTTGAACATTTTAAAGTTTGTTTGGTGTCTGTAGGTGAAAGTATGAAGGAGCTGAAACTTTTGGGAGCGGAAGAAGATTTGAAGGATTTGAAGCTTGCTCTCATTGACTTTAATGTTAAAATAAAATGCTTAAAAGCTTAATATTTAAAAAAGTATAAATAGAAGAAAAAAAGTTGAAGAAGTCCCATCATCTGCTGAAAGAGCTGAAGACTTTAAAAGTTGAATGGTTTAAATAGCTGAAAGTATGCAGAAGTTAGGGAGAGCCAAAAAACGTACGGAATAATAATAATAAGAAAAAATAAAGAACAGAATAACAATAGTTGGGAATGCTGTATAAGCATTCCCACTAACTAGAAAATGCATTTCCTGCAGAAAATGCGTGGGAATGCTGAATAGCTAAATTGGATGAATAGCTTAAATCCGTAAGTAGAAGCTGAAGTAGTGAGAATAGGTTGAAAAGTTTGAATGGACACGAATTTCATTAAAAACAGTTGAAAAACACCGCTAATGTATAAAATGTGTACAATATTAAAAGGCTTTTTGAAAAGCTGATGCTGAACTGAATTGAATGGCTTTCAAAATCATGAAAAATTATGGAAGACTTAAAAATGCTTTGAGAGAAATGCAGAAATACGAAACATTGTTTGAAAAATCTCAAATGGATAGCAGTGCACTGCTGGAAAAACTGAAAAAAGTTAAGAGCTCAAATACAGAGAGAGGAAGAGAGGGGGACAGGGAAATGAGAGAGATGGCGAGAGAGAGGGGAGGGAGAGAGAGACAGAGAGAGAGGGAGAGGGAAAGAGAGGGAGAAAGGGAGAGAGGGACAAAAAGAGAGAGAAAGAAAGAGAAAAGAGACAGGGAGAGAGAGAGAGAGAGAGGAAGAGAAAGACAGCGACTTCCAATTGCTGGAAGTTCAAATACATTGACTAAAAAGGCTGAAAGTATGAATTCTTTGTATTACTACCAGACAGGTCTGTTGCATATAATTGTGCATGTGTGTGTGTATGTGTGTGTGAGATAGAGAAAACATAAAGAAAAGAAAATAGAGAACATTATCATCAGAGATGAATTGAATAATGTGCAGCAGTGGGAGTTGAACCCGGTTCTCATGTAGTATTTAACTGTAGTGTCTGTGAATGTGTTGTTATGGTTACGAGCTAATGACTGTTTCTAAACATGCTTTGATCTCTGTGACGTGTGTGTGTATCTGTCTGCATATGTATGTGTGTGTGTGTGTCAGTGTGTTTGTGTATATTTGTATTTGTGTGAATGTGTGTGTGTGTGTGTGTGTGTGTATGTGTCTGTATTTGTGTTTGATTGTAGGTCTGCGTGTCTGTGTGTGTGAGTGAGACTGACTTTGTGTATGTGTGAATGTATGTGTGTGTGTGTGAGTGTGTGTGTGTAGGTTTGGATGTGTTTGGATGTGTGTGTGTGTGTGTGTGTTTGGATGTGTGTTTGTGTGTGTGTGTGTGTGTGTGTGTGTGTGTGTGTGTGTGTGTGTGTGCATCTTTCTGAGCGTCCGAGTGTGTGTGTGTAAACCTGTGTGTGTGTGTGTGTGTGTGTGTGGGTGTGTGTGTATTTGTGTTTGATTGTAGGTCTGCATGTGTGCCTGTGTGTGTGTGAGTGAGACTGACTGTGTGTATGTGTGAGTGTGTGTGTGTGTGAGTGTGTGTCTGCATTTGATTGTAGGTCTGCATGTGTGTCTGTGTGTGAGTGAGACTGACTGTGTGTATGTGTGAGTGTATATGTGACAGACAGACAGACAGACAGACAGACAGACAGAGAGACAGAGAGACAGACAGACAGACAGACGTATAAGAGAGACAGAGAGACAGACAGACGTATAAGAGAGACAGACAGACAGACAGACAGACAGAGGGAGAGATGGGTAAGAAAGGCAGACAGACAGAGGGAGAGATGGGTAAGAAAGGCAGACAGACAGAGGGAGAGATGGGTAAGAAAGGCAGACAGACAGAGGGAGAGATGGGTAAGAAAGGCAGACAGACAGAGGGAGAGATGGGTAAGAAAGGCAGACAGACAGAGGGAGAGATGGGTAAGAAAGACAGACAGACAGAGGGAGAGATGGGTAAGAAAGACAGACAGACAGAGGGAGAGATGGGTAAGAAAGACAGACAGACAGACAGACAGACAGAGGGAGAGATGGGTAAGAAAGGCAGACAGACAGACAGAGGGAGAGATGGGTAAGAAAGGCAGACAGACAGACAGAGGGAGAGATGTGTAAGAAAGGCAGACAGACAGAGGGAGAGATGGGTAAGAAAGACAGACAGACAGAGGGAGAGATGGGTAAGAAAGACAGACAGACAGACAGACAGACAGACAGACAGACAGAGGGAGAGATGGGTAAGAAAGGCAGACAGACAGAGGGAGAGATGGGTAAGAAAGACAGACAGACAGACAGAGGGAGAGATGGGTAAGAAAGGCAGACAGACAGAGGGAGAGATGGGTAAGAAAGACAGACAGACAGACAGACAGACAGGAGAGATGGGTAAGAAAGGCAGACAGACAGAGGGAGGGATGGGTAAGAAAGGCAGACAGACAGATGGAGAGATGGGTAAGAAAGACAGACAGACAGAGGGAGAGATGGGTAAGAAAGACAGACAGACAGACAGACAGACAGACAGAGGGAGAGATGGGTAAGAAAGGCAGACAGACAGACAGACAGACAGACAGACGTATAAGAGAGACAGACAGACAGACAGCAAGACAGAAAGACAGACAGACAGACAGAAAGACAGCAAGACAGAAAGATAGACAGACAGACAGCAAGACAGCAAGACAGAAAGACAGACAGACAGCAAGACAGAAAGACAGACAGACAGACAGACAGACAGACAGCAAGACAGACAGACAGCAAGACAGACAGACAGACAGACAGCAAAATAGGAGACCGAAAGACGTATAAGAGAGACAGACAGAAAGACGTATAAGAGAGACAGACAGACAGACAGAAAGACGTATAAGAGAGACAGACAGAAAGACAGAAAGACGTATAAGAGAGACAGACAGACAGACAGACAGAAAGACGTATAAGAGAGACAGACAGAGAGACAGACAGACAGACAGACAGACAGACGTATAAGAGAGACAGACAGACAGACAGACAGACAGACGTATAAGAGAGACAGACAGACAGACAGACAGACAGACGTATAAGAGAGACAGACAGACAGAAAGACGTATAAGAGAGACAGACAGACAGACAGACAGACAGAAAAATAGGAGACAGAAAGACAGACAGCAAAATAGGAGACAGAAAGACGTATAAGAGAGACAGACAGACAGCAAAATAGGAGACATAAAGACGTATAAGAGAGACAGACAGACAGACAGCAAATTAGGAGACAGAAAGACGTATAAGAGAGACAAACAGACAGACAGAAAGACGTATAAGAGAGACAGACAGACAGACAGACAGACGTATAAGAGAGACAGACAGACGTATAAGAGAGACAGACAGACAGACAGACAGACAGCAAAATAGGAGACAGACAGACAGCAAAATAGGAGACAGAAAGACGTATAAGAGACAGACAGACAGACAGCAAAATAGGAGACCGAAAGACGTATAAGAGAGACAGACAGACAGACAGACAGACAGAAAGACGTATAAGAGAGACAGACAGACAGACAGAAAGACGTATAAGAGAGACAGACAGACAGACAGAAAGACGTATAAGAGAGACAGACAGACAGACAGAAAGACGTATAAGAGAGACAGACAGACAGACAGACGTATAAGAGAGACAGACAGACAGACAGACAGACAGACGTATAAGAGAGACAGACAGACAGACAGCAAAATAGGAGACAGACAGACAGCAAAATAGGAGACAGAAAGACGTATAAGAGAGACAGACAGAAAGACATATAAGAGAGACAGACAGACAGACAGAAAGACGTATAAGAGAGACAGACAGACAGACAGAAAGACGTATAAGAGAGACAGACAGACAGACAGAAAGACGTATAAGAGAGACAGACAGAAAGACGTATAAGAGAGACAGACAGACAGACAGACAGACAGCAAAATAGGAGACAGACAGACAGACACAGACAGACAGACAGACAGACAGACAGACAGACAGCAAAATAGGAGACAGACAGACAGACAGACAGACAGACAGACAGCAAAATAGGAAACAGACAGCTGCTTTCATGTCTTCTGCACTATATAACAATCATGCATAGTGTACACACCTGTAGTATTTAACTTTAGTGTCTGTGAATGTGTTGTTATGGTTACTACCAATGACTGTTTGTAAACATGCTTTGATCTCTGTAACGAGCTGCAGCTGCTCAAACTGAGACACTGCTGGTATCCACAGCCACTGAACGACCTCCGAAACAAACGCTCATACTGCCAAAATGAAAGGCGGTATCAGTCAAGTGACGAAATCATGACGACCACGAGGCCTTCCTGAACGAAATCATGTAAAATTTATATGGATAAGGTGAAAAATGTGGCCACACCGGCGATTTCAAAAAGTGGTTTGCTGTCCATTTTGCTTTGAAAAGTTGACTAACTTTTGCATTGCTGTCAATGGACAATGATTCAGAACTCTTGTCATTTGGAAGCTCACAGAGCCAAAAGTATAAGTCGTATCGCACAACTTAGCAAATTGCCTGAAACTAGACAAAAATACCTACGTTTTGATGTATAAATTGTGCATGTGAAGGTAAAATTGTGGGTGTGAGAGCAATTCATAGAGAAAGATTTAAGATCATTGTTACAGAGCTACGCACTCTAGCTGGGACATCAACACTCTAAGGGAGCTGCATACACACACATTGAAAAAGCAAAAACATCCTGAAAAAATCAATAAACTTGAACAGCTTTTTCACAAAACCTGTAAAAGATATCAATCTGAAAAGCACAAGCCCAATAGCCGAATTGTTTGTGAACATTTTAAAGTTTGTTTGGTGTCTGTAGGTGAAAGTATGAAGGAGCTGAAACTTTTGGGAGCGGAAGAAGATTTGAAGGATTTGAAGCTTGCTCTCATTGACTTTAATGTTAAAATAAAATGCTTAAAAGCGTAATATTTAAAAAAGTATAAATAGTAGAAAAAAAGTTGAAGAAGTCCCATCGTCTGCTGAAAGAGCTGAAGATTTTAAAATTTGAATGGTTTAAATAGCTGAAAGTATGCAGAAGTTACGGAGTGCCAAAAAACGTACGGAATAATAAGAAGAAGAACTAGAAAATGCATTTCCTGCAGAAAATGCGTGGGAATGCTGAATAGCTAAATTGCTAAAGCTAAAGTGGATGAATAGCTTAAATCCGCAAGAAGAAGCTGAAGTAGTGAGAACAGGTTGAAAACTTTGAATGGACATGAATTTCATTAAAAACAGTTGAAAAACACCACGAATGTATACAATGTGTGCCATATTAAGAGGTTTTTCGAAAAGCTGAATTGCTAAAGCTAAGCTGGATGAATAGCTTAAATCTGTAAGAACAAGTTGAAGTGATGAGAATAGTTGGAAAAGTAGTACGGACAGACAGAGAGAGAGAGACTGGTAAGAGAAGCAGACAGACAGACAGACAGACAGACAGACAGACAGACAGACAGACAGAAAGAGAGAGTCGAAAAGAGAGACAGCCAGACAGCGAGACAGCAAGACAGAAAGAGACAGAGACAGACAGACAGAAAGAGAGACGGGTAAGAGAAGCAGACAGACCAACAGAGAGAGAAATGTGTAAGAGAGACAGACAGACAGACAGACAGACAGAGGGAGAGATGGGTAAGAAAGGCAGACAGACAGAGGGAGAGATGGGTAAGAAAGGCAGACAGACAGAGGGAGAGATGGGTAAGAAAGGCAGACAGACAGAGGGAGAGATGGGTAAGAAAGGCAGACAGACAGAGGGAGAGATGGGTAAGAAAGACAGACAGACAGAGGGAGAGATGGGTAAGAAAGACAGACAGACAGACAGACAGAGGGAGAGATGGGTAAGAAAGGCAGACAGACAGAGGGAGAGATGGGTAAGAAAGACAGACAGACAGACAGACAGAGGGAGAGATGGGTAAGAAAGGCAGACAGACAGAGGGAGAGATGGGTAAGAAAGGCAGACAGACAGAGGGAGAGATGGGTAAGAAAGACAGACAGACAGAGGGAGAGATGGGTAAGAAAGACAGACAGACAGACAGACAGACAGACAGACAGACAGACAGAGGGAGAGATGGGTAAGAAAGGCAGACAGACAGACAGACAGAGGGAGAGATGGGTAAGAAAGGCAGACAGACAGAGAGAGGGAGAGATGCTTTCATGTCTTCTGCACTATATAACAATCAGGTATAGTGTACACACCTGTAGTATTTAACTTTAGTGTCTGTGAACGTGTTGTTATGGTTACTACCAATGACTGTTTGTAAACATGCTTTGATCTCTGTAACGAGCTGCAGCTGCTCAAACTGAGACACTGCTGGTATCCACAGCCACTGAACGACCTCCGAAACAAACGCTCATACTGCCAAAATGAAAGGCGGTATCAGTCAAGTGACGAAATCATGACGACCACGAGGCCTTCCTGAACGAAATCATGTAAAATTTATATGGATAAGGTGAAAAATGTGGCCACACCGGCGATTTCAAAAAGCGGTTTGCTGTCCATTTTGCTTTGGAAAGTGGAGTAACTTTTGCATTGCTGTCAATGGACAGTGATTCAGAACTCTTGTCATTTGGAAGCTCACAGAGCCAAAAGTATAAGTCGTATCGCACAACTGAGCAAATTGCCTGAAACTAGACAAAAATACCTACGTTTTGATGTATAAATTGTGCATGTGAAGTTAAAATTGTGGGTGTGAGAGCAATTCATAGAGAAAGATTTAAGATCATTGTTACAGAGCTACGCACTCTAGCTGGGACATCAACACTCTAAGGGAGCTGCATACACACACATTGAAAAAGCAAAAACATCCTGAAAAAATCAATAAACTTGAACAGCTTTTTCACAAAAACTGTAAAAGATATCAATCTGAAAAGCACAAGCCCAATAGCCGAATTGTTTGTGAACATTTTAAAGTTTGTTTGGTGTCTGTAGGTGAAAGTATGAAGGAGCTGAAACTTTTGGGAGCGGAAGAAGATTTGAAGGATTTGAAGCTTGCTCTCATTGACTTTAATGTTAAAATAAAATGCTTAAAAGCGTAATATTTAAAAAAGTATAAATAGTAGAAAAAAAGTTGAAGAAGTCCCATCGTCTGCTGAAAGAGCTGAAGATTTTAAAATTTGAATGGTTTAAATAGCTGAAAGTATGCAGAAGTTGCGCAGAGCCAAAAAACGTACGGAATAATAAGAAGAAAAAAGAAAGAACAGAATAACAATAGTTGGGAATGCTGTATAAGCATTCCCACTAACTAGAAAATGCATTTCCTGCAGAAAATGCGTGGGAATGCTGAATAGCTAAATTGCTAAAGCTAAAGTGGATGAATAGCTTAAATCCGTAAGTAGAAGCTGAAGTAGTGAGAATAGGTTGAAAAGTTTGAATGGACACGAATTTCATTAAAAACAGTTGAAAAACACCACTAATGTATAAAATGTGTGCAATATTAAAAGGCTTTTTGAAAAGCTGATGCTGAACTGAATTGAATGGCTTTCAAAATCATGAATAATTATGGAAGACTTAAAAATGCTTTGAGAGAAATGCAGAAATACGAAACATTGTTTGAAAAATCTCAAATGGATAGCAGTGCACTGCTGGAAAAACTGAAAAAAGGTAAGAGCTCAAATACAGAGAGAGGAAGAGAGGGGGACAGGGAAAGGAGAGAGATGGCGAGAGAGAGGGGGAGGGAGAGAGAGACAGAGAGAGAGGGAGAGGGAAAGAGAGGGAGAAAGGGAGAGAGGGACAAAAAGAGAGAGAAAGAAAGAGAAAAGAGACAGGGAGAGAGAGAGAGAGAGAGAGAGAGAGGAAGAGAAAGACAGCGACTTCCAATTGCTGGAAGTTCAAATACATTGACTAAAAAGGCTGAAAGTATGAATTCTTTGTATTACTACCAGACAGGTCAGTTGCATATAATTGTGCATGTGTGTGTGTATGTGTGTGTGAGATAGAGAAAACATAAAGAAAAGAAAATAGAGAACATTATCATCAGAGATGAATTAAATAATGTGCAGCAGTGGGAGTTGAACCCGGTTCTCATGTAGTATTTAACTGTAGTGTCTGTGAATGTGTTGTTATGGTTACGAGCTAATGACTGTTTCTAAACATGGTTTGATCTCTGTGACGTGTGTGTGTATCTGTCTGCATATGTATGTGTGTGTGTGTGTGTCAGTGTGTTTGTGTATATGTGTATTTGTGTGAATGTGTGTGTGTGTGTGTGTGTGTGTGTGTATGTGTCTGTATTTGTGTTTGATTGTAGGTCTGCGTGTCTGTGTGTGTGAGTGAGACTGACTTTGTGAATGTGTGAATGTATGTGTGTGTGTGTGTGAGTGTGTGTGTGTAGGTTTGGATGTGTTTGGATGTGTGTGTGTGTGTTTGGATGTGTGTTTGTGTGTGTGTGTGTGTGTGTGTGTGTGTGTGTGTGTGTGTGTGTGTGTGTGTGTGCATCTGTATGAGCGTCCGAGTGTGTGTGTGTAAACCTGTGTGTGTGTGTGTGTGTGTGTGTGTGTGTGTGTGTGGGTGTGTGTGTATTTGTGTTTGATTGTAGGTCTGCATGTGTGCCTGTGTGTGTGTGAGTGAGACTGACTGTGTGTATGTGTGAGTGTGTGTGTGTGTGTGAGTGTGTGTCTGCATTTGATTGTAGGTCTGCATGTGTGTCTGTGTGTGAGTGAGACTGACTGTGTGTATGTTTGAGTGTGTGTGTGACAGACAGACAGACAGACAGACAGACAGACAGAGAGACAGAGAGACAGACAGACAGACAGACAGACGTATAAGAGAGACAGAGAGACAGACAGACGTATAAGAGAGACAGACAGACAGACAGACAGACAGACAGACAGCAAAACAGGAGACAGAAAGACAGACAGACAGACAGAAAGACAGAAAGACGTATAAGAGAGACAGACAGACAGACAGAAAGACGTATAAGAGAGACAGACAGACAGACAGACAGACGTATAAGAGAGACAGACAGACAGACAGCAAGACAGAAAGACAGACAGACAGACAGAAAGACAGCAAGACAGAAAGACAGACAGACAGCAAGACAGAAAGACAGACAGACAGACAGACAGACAGCAAGACAGAAAGACAGACAGACAGACAGACAGACAACAAAATAGGAGACCGAAAGACGTATAAGAGAGACAGACAGAAAGACGTATAAGAGAGACAGACAGACAGACAGAAAGACGTATAAGAGAGACAGACAGACAGACAGACGTATAAGAGAGACAGACAGACAGACAGACAGACGTATAAGAGAGACAGACAGACAGACAGACAGACAGCAAAATAGGAGACAGACAGACAGCAAAATAGGAGACAGAAAGACGTATAAGAGAGACAGACAGACAGACAGAAAGACGTATAAGAGAGACAGACAGACAGACAGAAAGACATATAAGAGAGACAGACAGACAGACAGAAAGACGTATAAGAGAGACAGACAGACAGACAGAAAGACGTATAAGAGAGACAGACAGACAGACAGACAGACAGCAAAATAGGAGACAGACAGACAGCAAAATAGGAGACAGACAGACAGCAAAATAGGAGACAGACAGACAGCAAAATAGGAGACAGAAAGACGTATAAGAGAGACAGACAGACAGACAGAAAGACGTATAAGAGAGACAGACAGACAGAAAGACGTATAAGAGAGACAGACAGACAGACAGACAGACAGACAGACAGACAGAAAGACGTATAAGAGAGACAGACAGACAGACAGAAAGACGTATAAGAGAGACAGACAGACAGACAGACAGCAAAATAGGAGACAGACAGACAGCTGCTTTCATGTCTTCTGCACTATATAACAATCATGTATAGTGTACACACCTGTAGTATTTAACTTTAGTGTCTGTGAATGTGTTGTTATGGTTACTACCAATGACTGTTTGTAAACATGCTTTGATCTCTGTAACGAGCTGCAGCTGCTCAAACTGAGACACTGCTGGTATCCACAGCCACTGAACGACCTCCGAAACAAACGCTCATACTGCCAAAATGAAAGGCGGTATCAGTCAAGTGACAAAATCATGACGACCACGAGGCCTTCCTGAACGAAATCATGCAAAATTTATTTGGATAAGGTGAAAAATGTGGCCACACCGGCGATTTCAAAAAGTGGTTTGCTGTCCATTTTGCTTTGGAAAGTGGAGTAACTTTTGCATTGCATCCAATGGAGAAAGATTCAGAACGCTTGTCATTTGGAAGCTCACAGAGCCAAAAGTATAAGTCGTATCGCACAACTGAGTACTTTGGCTGAAACTAGACAAAAATACCTACGTTTTGATGTATAAATTGTGCATGTGAAGTTACAATTGTGGGTGTGAGAGCAATTCATAGAGAAAGATTTAAGATCATTGTTACAGAGCTACGCACTCTAGCTGGGACATCAACACTCTAAGGGAGCTGCATACACACACATTGAAAAAGCAAAAACATCCTGAAAAAATCAATAAACTTGAACAGCTTTTTCACAAAAACTGTAAAAGATATCAACCTGAAAAGCAATAGCCTAATAGCTGAATTGTTTTTGAACATTTTAAAGTTTGTTTGGTGTCTGTAGGTGAAAGTATGAAGGAGCTGAAACTTTTGGGAGCGGAAGAAGATTTGAAGGATTTGAAGCTTGCTCTCATTGACTTTAATGTTAAAATAAAATGCTTAAAAGCTTAATATTTAAAAAAGTATAAATAGTAGAAAAAAAGTTGAAGAAGTCCCATCGTCTGCTGAAAGAGCTGAACATTTAAAAAGTTGAATGGCTTAAATAGCTGAAAGTATGCAGAAGTTACGGAGAGCCAAAAAACGTACGGAATAATAAGAAGAAAAAATAAAGAACAGAATAACAATAGTTGGGAATGCTGTATAAGCATTCCCACTAACTAGAAAATGCATTTCCTGCAGAAAATGCGTGGGAATGCTGAATAGCTAAATTGCTAAAGCTAAAGTGGATGAATAGCTTAAATCCGTAAGTAGAAGCTGAAGTAGTGAGAATAGGTTGAAAAGTTTGAATGGACACGAATTTCATTAAAAACAGTTGAAAAACACCGCTAATGTATAAAATGTGTACAATATTAAAAGGCTTTTTGAAAAGCTGATGCTGAACTGAATTGAATGGCTTTCAAAATCATGAATAATTATGGAAGACTTAAAAATGCTTTGAGAGAAATGCAGAAATACGAAACATTGTTTGAAAAATCTCAAATGGATAGCAGTGCACTGCTGGAAAAACTGAAAAAAGGTAAGAGCTCAAATACAGAGAGAGGAAGAGAGGGGGACAGGGAAATGAGAGAGATGGCGAGAGAGAGGGGAGGGAGAGAGAGACAGAGAGAGAGGGAGAGGGAAAGAGAGGGAGAAAGGGAGAGAGGGACAAAAAGAGAGAGAAAGAAAGAGAAAAGAGACAGGGAGAGAGAGAGAGAGAGAGGAAGAGAAAGACAGCGACTTCCAATTGCTGGAAGTTCAAATACATTGACTAAAAAGGCTGAAAGTATGAATTCTTTGTATTACTACCAGACAGGTCTGTTGCATATAATTGTGCATGTGTGTGTGTATGTGTGTGTGAGATAGAGAAAACATAAAGAAAAGAAAATAGAGAACATTATCATCAGAGATGAATTGAATAATGTGCAGCAGTGGGAGTTGAACCCGGTTCTCATGTAGTATTTAACTGTAGTGTCTGTGAATGTGTTGTTATGGTTACGAGCTAATGACTGTTTCTAAACATGCTTTGATCTCTGTGACGTGTGTGTGTATCTGTCTGCATATGTATGTGTGTGTGTGTGTCAGTGTGTTTGTGTATATTTGTATTTGTGTGAATGTGTGTGTGTGTGTGTGTGTGTGTATGTGTCTGTATTTGTGTTTGATTGTAGGTCTGCGTGTCTGTGTGTGTGAGTGAGACTGACTTTGTGTATGTGTGAATGTATGTGTGTGTGTGTGAGTGTGTGTGTGTAGGTTTGGATGTGTTTGGATGTGTGTGTGTGTGTGTGTTTGGATGTGTGTTTGTGTGTGTGTGTGTGTGTGTGTGTGTGTGTGCATCTTTCTGAGCGTCCGAGTGTGTGTGTGTAAACCTGTGTGTGTGTGTGTGTGTGTGTGTGTGTGTGGGTGTGTGTGTATTTGTGTTTGATTGTAGGTCTGCATGTGTGCCTGTGTGTGTGTGAGTGAGACTGACTGTGTGTATGTGTGAGTGTGTGTGTGTGTGAGTGTGTGTCTGCATTTGATTGTAGGTCTGCATGTGTGTCTGTGTGTGAGTGAGACTGACTGTGTGTATGTGTGAGTGTATATGTGACAGACAGACAGACAGACAGACAGACAGACAGAGAGACAGAGAGACAGACAGACGTATAAGAGAGACAGAGAGACAGACAGACGTATAAGAGAGACAGACAGACAGACAGACAGACAGACAGACAGCAAAATAGGATACAGAAAGACAGAAAGACAGACAGACAGAAAGACGTATAAGAGAGACAGACAGACAGACAGACAGACAGAAAGACGTATAAGAGAGACAGACAGACAGACAGACAGACAGAAAGACGTATAAGAGAGACAGACAGACAGAAAGACGTATAAGAGAGACAGACAGACAGACAGCAAGACAGAAAGACAGACAGACAGACAGCAAGACAGAAAGACAGATAGACAGACAGACAGACAGACAGCAAAATAGGAGACAGAAAGACGTATAAGAGAGACAGACAGAAAGACGTATAAGAGAGACAGACAGACAGACAGAAAGACGTATAAGAGAGACAGACAGACAGACAGAAAGACGTATAAGAGAGACAGACAGACAGAAAGACAGACAGACAGACAGACAGACAGCAAAATAGGAGACAGAAAGACGTATAAGAGAGACAGACAGACAGACAGACATATAAGAGAGACAGACAGACAGACAGACGTATAAGAGAGACAGACAGACAGACAGACAGCAAAATAGGAGACAGAAAGACAGACAGCAAAATAGGAGACAGAAAGACGTATAAGAGAGACAGACAGACAGCAAAATAGGAGACAGAAAGACGTATAAGAGAGACAGACAGACAGACAGCAAAATAGGAGACAGAAAGACGTATAAGAGAGACAGACAGACAGACAGAAAGACGTATAAGAGAGAAAGACAGACAGACAGAAAGACGTATAAGAGAGACAGACAGACAGAAAGACGTATAAGAGAGACAGACAGACAGACAGACAGACGTATAAGAGAGACAGACAGACAGACAGACAGACGTATAAGAGAGACAGACAGACAGACAGACAGACAGCAAAATAGGAGACAGACAGACAGCAAAATAGGAGACAGAAAGACGTATAAGAGAGACAGACAGACAGCAAATTAGGAGACAGAAAGACGTATAAGAGAGACAGACAGACAGACAGACAGAAAGACGTATAAGAGAGACAGACAGACAGACAGAAAGACATATAAGAGAGACAGACAGACAGACAGAAAGACGTATAAGAGAGACAGACAGACAGACAGAAAGACGTATAAGAGAGACAGACAGACAGACAGACAGAAAGACGTATAAGAGAGACAGACAGACAGACAGACAGAAAGACGTATAAGAGAGACAGACAGACAGAGAGAGAAAGACGTATAAGAGAGACAGACAGACAGACAGACAGAAAGACGTATAAGAGAGACAGACAGACAGACAGAAAGACGTATAAGAGAGACAGACAGACAGACAGACAGACAGACAGACAGCAAAATAGGAGAAAGACAGACAGACAGACAGACAGACAGAAAGACGTATAAGAGAGACAGACAGACAGACAGACAGCAAAATAGGAGACAGACAGACAGACAGACAGCAAAATAGGAGACAGACAGACAGCTGCTTTCATGTCTTCTGCACTATATAACAATCATGTATAGTGTACACACCTGTAGTATTTAACTTTAGTGTCTGTGAATGTGTTGTTATGGTTACTACCAATGACTGTTTGTAAACATGCTTTGATCTCTGTAACGAGCTGCAGCTGCTCAAACTGAGACACTGCTGGTATCAATAGCCACTGAACGACCTCCGAAACAAACGCTCATACTGCCAAAATGAAAGGCGGTATCAGTCAAGTGACGAAATCATGACGACCACGAGGCCTTCCTGAACGAAATCATGTAAAATTTATATGGATAAGGTGAAAAATGTGGCCACACCGGCGATTTCAAAAAGTGGTTTGCTGTCCATTTTGCTTTGGAAAGTGGAGTAACTTTTGCATTGCTGTCAATGGACAATGATTCAGAACTCTTGTCATTTGGAAGCTCACAGAGCCAAAAGCATAAGTCGTATCGCACAACTGAGCAAATTGCCTGAAACTAGACAAAAATACCTACGTTTTGATGTATAAATTGTGCATGTGAAGTTAAAATTGTGGGTGTGAGAGCAATTCATAGAGAAAGATATAAGATCATTGTTACAGAGCTACGCACTCTAGCTGGGACATCAACACTCTAAGGGAGCTGCATACACACACATTGAAAAAGCAAAAACATCCTGAAAAAATCAATAAACTTGAACAGCTTTTTCACAAACACTGTAAAAGATATCAACCTGAAAAGCAATAGCCTAATAGCTGAATTGTTTTTGAACATTTTAAAGTTTGTTTGGTGTCTGTAGGTAAAAGTATGAAGGAGCTGAAACTTTTGGGAGCAGAAGAAGATTTGAAGGATTTGAAGCTTGCTCTCATTGACTTTAATGTTAAAATAAAATGCTTAAAAGCTTAATATTTAAAAAAGTATAAATAGTAGAAAAAAAGTTGAAGAAGTCCCATCGTCTGCTGAAAGAGCTGAACATTTTAAAAGTTGAATGGCTTAAATAGCTGAAAGTATGCAGAAGTTACGGAGAGCCAAAAAACGTACGGAATAATAAGAAAAACTAGAAAATGCATTTCCTGCAGAAAATGCGTGGGAATGCTGAATAGCTAAATTGCTAAAGCTAAAGTGGATGAATAGCTTAAATCCGTAAGTAGAAGCTGAAGTAGTGAGAATAGGTTGAAAAGTTTGAATGGACACGAATTTCATTAAAAACAGTTGAAAAACACCACTAATGTATAAAATGTGTGCAATATTAAAAGGCTTTTTGAAAAGCTGATGCTGAACTGAATTGAATGGCTTTCAAAATCATGAAAAATTATGGAAGACTTAAAAATGCTTTGAGAGAAATGCAGAAATACGAAACATTGTTTGAAAAATCTCAAATGGATAGCAGTGCACTGCTGGAAAAACTGAAAAAAGTTAAGAGCTCAAATACAGAGAGAGGAAGAGAGGGGGACAGGGAAAGGAGAGAGATGGCGAGAGAGAGGGGGAGGGAGAGAGAGACAGAGAGAGAGGGAGAGGGAAAGAGAGGGAGAAAGGGAGAGAGGGACAAAAAGAGAGAGAAAGAAAGAGAAAAGAGACAGGGAGAGAGAGAGAGGGAGAGAGAGAGAGACAGAGAGAGAGGAAGAGAAAGACAGCGACTTCCAATTGCTGGAAGTTCAAATACATTGACTAAAAAGGCTGAAAGTATGAATTCTTTGTATTACTACCAGACAGGTCTGTTGCATATAATTGTGCATGTGTGTGTGTATGTGTGTGTGAGATAGAGAAAACATAAAGAAAAGAAAATAGAGAACATTATCATCAGAGAATAATTAAATAATGTGCAGCAGTGGGAGTTGAACCCGGTTCTCATGTAGTATTTAACTGTAGTGTCTGTGAATGTGTTGTTATGGTTATGACTGTTTCTAAACATGCTTTGATCTCTGTGACGTGTGTGTGTATCTGTCTGCATATGTATGTGTGTGTGTGTGTGTGTGTCAGTGTGTTTGTGTATATGTGTATTTGTGTGAATGTGTGTGTGTGTGTGTGTGTGTATGTGTCTGTATTTGTGTTTGATTGTAGGTCTGCGTGTCTGTGTGTGTGAGTGAGACTGACTTTGTGAATGTGTGAATGTATGTGTGTGTGTGTGTGAGTGTGTGTGTGTAGGTTTGGATGTGTGTTTGTGTGTGTGTGTGTGTGTGTGTGTGTGTGTGTGTGTGTGTGTGTGTGTGTGTGTGTGTGTGTGTGTGCATCTGTATGAGCGTCCGAGTGTGTGTGTGTAAACCTGTGTGTGTGTGTGTGTGTGTGTGTGTGGGTGTGTGTGTATTTGTGTTTGATTGTAGGTCTGCATGTGTGGCTGTGTGTGTGTGAGTGAGACTGACTGTGTGTATGTGTGAGTGTGTGTGTGACAGACAGACAGACAGACAGACAGACAGACAGACAGAGAGACAGAGAGACAGACAGACAGACGTATAAGAGAGACAGAGAGACAGACAGACGTATAAGAGAGACAGACAGACAGACAGACAGACAGCAAAACAGGAGACAGAAAGACAGACAGACAGACAGACAGAAAGACGTATAAGAGAGACAGACAGACAGACAGACAGAAAGACGTATAAGAGATACAGACAGACAGACAGACAGACGTATAAGAGAGACAGACAGACAGACAGCAAGACAGAAAGACAGACAGACAAACAGACAGACAGACAGACAGCAAGACAGACAGACAGACAGACAGACAGCAAAATAGGAGACCGAAAGACGTATAAGAGAGACAGACAGAAAGACGTATAAGAGAGACAGACAGACAGACAGACAGAAAGACGTATAAGAGAGACAGACAGACAGACAGAAAGACAGACAGACAGACAGCAAAATAGGAGACAGAAAGACGTATAAGAGAGACAGACAGACAGAAAGACGTATAAGAGAGACAGACAGACAGAAAGACGTATAAGAGAGACAGACAGACAGACAGACAGCAAAATAGGAGACAGAAAGACAGACAGCAAAATAGGAGACAGAAAGACGTATAAGAGAGACAGACAGACAGCAAAATAGGAGACAGAAAGACGTATAAGAGAGACAGACAGACAGACAGCAAAATAGGAGACAGAAAGACGTATAAGAGAGACTGACAGACAGACAGAAAGACGTATAAGAGATACAGACAGACAGACAGAAAGACGTATAAGAGAGAAAGACAGACAGACAGAAAGACGTATAAGAGAGACAGACAGGCAGACAGACAGACAGACAGACAGAGGGAGAGATGGGTAAGAAAGGCAGACAGACAGAGGGAGAGATGGGTAAGAAAGGCAGACAGACAGAGGGAGAGATGGGTAAGAAAGGCAGACAGACAGAGGGAGAGATGGGTAAGAAAGGCAGACAGACAGAGGGAGAGATGGGTAAGAAAGGCAGACAGACAGAGGGAGAGATGGGTAAGAAAGGCAGACAGACAGAGGGAGAGATGGGTAAGAAAGACAGACAGACAGAGGGAGAGATGGGTAAGAAAGACAGACAGACAGACAGACAGACAGAGGGAGAGATGGGTAAGAAAGGCAGACAGACAGAGGGAGAGATGGGTAAGAAAGACAGACAGACAGACAGACAGACAGACAGAGGGAGAGATGGGTAAGAAAGGCAGACAGACAGAGGGAGAGATGGGTAAGAAAGGCAGACAGACAGAGGGAGAGATGGGTAAGAAAGACAGACAGACAGAGGGAGAGATGAGTAAGAAAGACAGACAGACAGACAGACAGACAGAGGGAGAGATGGGTAAGAAAGGCAGACAGACAGACAGACAGACAGACAGACAGACAGAGGGAGAGATGGGTAAGAAAGGCAGACAGACAGAGGGAGAGATGGGTAAGAAAGACAGACAGACAGAGGGAGAGATGGGTAAGAAAGACAGACAGACAGAGGGAGAGATGGGTAAGAAAGACAGACAGACAGACAGACAGACAGAGGGAGAGATGGGTAAGAAAGGCAGACAGACAGACAGAGGGAGAGATGGGTAAGAAAGGCAGACAGACAGACAGAGGGAGAGATGTGTAAGAAAGGCAGACAGACAGAGGGAGAGATGGGTAAGAAAGACAGACAGACAGAGGGAGAGATGGGTAAGAAAGACAGACAGACAGACAGACAGACAGACAGACAGAGGGAGAGATGGGTAAGAAAGGCAGACAGACAGAGGGAGAGATGGGTAAGAAAGACAGACAGACAGACAGAGGGAGAGATGGGTAAGAAAGGCTGACAGACAGAGGGAGAGATGGGTAAGAAAGACAGACAGACAGAGGGAGAGATGGGTAAGAAAGGCAGACAGACAGAGGGAGGGATGGGTAAGAAAGGCAGACAGACAGATGGAGAGATGGGTAAGAAAGACAGACAGACAGAGGGAGAGATGGGTAAGAAAGGCAGACAGACAGACAGACAGACAGACAGACGTATAAGAGAGACAGACAGACAGACAGCAAGACAGAAAGACAGACAGACAGACAGAAAGACAGCAAGACAGAAAGACAGACAGACAGACAGCAAGACAGCAAGACAGAAAGACAGACAGACAGCAAGACAGAAAGACAGACAGACAGACAGACAGACAGACAGCAAGACAGACAGACAGCAAGACAGACAGACAGACAGACAGCAAAATAGGAGACCGAAAGACGTATAAGAGAGACAGACAGAAAGACGTATAAGAGAGACAGACAGACAGACAGAAAGACGTATAAGAGAGACAGACAGACAGACAGAAAGACGTATAAGAGAGACAGACAGACAGACAGACAGAAAGACGTATAAGAGAGACAGACAGAGAGACAGACAGACAGACAGACAGACGTATAAGAGAGACAGACAGACAGACAGACAGACAGACGTATAAGAGAGACAGACAGACAGACAGACAGACAGACAGAAAAATAGGAGACAGAAAGACAGACAGCAAAATAGGAGACATAAAGACGTATAAGAGAGACAGACAGACAGACAGCAAATTAGGAGACAGAAAGACGTATAAGAGAGACAAACAGACAGACAGAAAGACGTATAAGAGAGACAGACAGACAGACAGACAGACAGACGTATAAGAGAGACAGACAGACGTATAAGAGAGACAGACAGACAGACAGACAGACAGCAAAATAGGAGACAGACAGACAGCAAAATAGGAGACAGAAAGACGTATAAGAGACAGACAGACAGACAGCAAAATAGGAGACCGAAAGACGTATAAGAGAGACAGACAGACAGACAGACAGACAGAAAGACGTATAAGAGAGACAGACAGACAGACAGAAAGACGTATAAGAGAGACAGACAGACAGACAGAAAGACGTATAAGAGAGACAGACAGACAGACAGAAAGACGTATAAGAGAGACAGACAGACAGACAGACGTATAAGAGAGACAGACAGACAGACAGACAGACGTATAAGAGAGACAGACAGACAGACAGCAAAATAGGAGACAGACAGACAGCAAAATAGGAGACAGAAAGACGTATAAGAGAGACAGACAGAAAGACATATAAGAGAGACAGACAGACAGACAGAAAGACGTATAAGAGAGACAGACAGACAGACAGAAAGACGTATAAGAGAGACAGACAGACAGACAGAAAGACGTATAAGAGAGACAGACAGAAAGACGTATAAGAGAGACAGACAGACAGACAGACAGACAGCAAAATAGGAGACAGACAGACAGACACAGACAGACAGACAGACAGACAGACAGACAGACAGACAGCAAAATAGGAGACAGACAGACAGACAGACAGACAGCAAAATAGGAGACAGACAGCTGCTTTCATGTCTTCTGCACTATATAACAATCATGCATAGTGTACACACCTGTAGTATTTAACTTTAGTGTCTGTGAATGTGTTGTTATGGTTACTACCAATGACTGTTTGTAAACATGCTTTGATCTCTGTAACGAGCTGCAGCTGCTCAAACTGAGACACTGCTGGTATCCACAGCCACTGAACGACCTCCGAAACAAACGCTCATACTGCCAAAATGAAAGGCGGTATCAGTCAAGTGACGAAATCATGACGACCACGAGGCCTTCCTGAACGAAATCATGTAAAATTTATATGGATAAGGTGAAAAATGTGGCCACACCGGCGATTTCAAAAAGTGGTTTGCTGTCCATTTTGCTTTGAAAAGTTGACTAACTTTTGCATTGCTGTCAATGGACAATGATTCAGAACTCTTGTCATTTGGAAGCTCACAGAGCCAAAAGTATAAGTCGTATCGCACAACTTAGCAAATTGCCTGAAACTAGACAAAAATACCTACGTTTTGATGTATAAATTGTGCATGTGAAGGTAAAATTGTGGGTGTGAGAGCAATTCATAGAGAAAGATTTAAGATCATTGTTACAGAGCTACGCACTCTAGCTGGGACATCAACACTCTAAGGGAGCTGCATACACACACATTGAAAAAGCAAAAACATCCTGAAAAAATCAATAAACTTGAACAGCTTTTTCACAAAACCTGTAAAAGATATCAATCTGAAAAGCACAAGCCCAATAGCCGAATTGTTTGTGAACATTTTAAAGTTTGTTTGGTGTCTGTAGGTGAAAGTATGAAGGAGCTGAAACTTTTGGGAGCGGAAGAAGATTTGAAGGATTTGAAGCTTGCTCTCATTGACTTTAATGTTAAAATAAAATGCTTAAAAGCGTAATATTTAAAAAAGTATAAATAGTAGAAAAAAAGTTGAAGAAGTCCCATCGTCTGCTGAAAGAGCTGAAGATTTTAAAATTTGAATGGTTTAAATAGCTGAAAGTATGCAGAAGTTACGGAGTGCCAAAAAACGTACGGAATAATAAGAAGAAGAACTAGAAAATGCATTTCCTGCAGAAAATGCGTGGGAATGCTGAATAGCTAAATTGCTAAAGCTAAAGTGGATGAATAGCTTAAATCCGTACGTAAAAGCTGAAGTAGTGAGAATAGGTGGAAAAGTTTGAATGGACACGAATTTCATTAAAAACAGTTGAAAAACACCACTAATGTATAAAATGTGTGCAATATTAAAAGGCTTTTTGAAAAGCTGATGCTGAACTGAATTGAATGGCTTTCAAAATCATGAATAATTATGGAAGACTTAAAAATGCTTTGATAGAAATGCAGAAATACGAAACATTGTTTGAAAAATCTCAAATGGATAGCAGTGCACTGCTGGAAAAACTGAAAAAAGGTAAGAGCTCAAATACAGAGAGAGGAAGAGAGGGGGACAGGGAAAGGAGAGAGATGGCGAGAGAGAGGGGGAGGGAGAGAGAGACAGAGAGAGAGGGAGAGGGAAAGAGAGGGAGAAAGGGAGAGAGGGACAAAAAGAGAGAGAGAAAGAAAGAGAAAAGAGACAGGGAGAGAGAGAGAGATAGAGAAAGAGAGGAAGAGAAAGACAGCGACTTCCAATTGCTGGAAGTTCAAATACATTGACTAAAAAGGCTGAAAGTATGAATTCTTTGTATTACTACCAGACAGGTCTGTTGCATATAATTGTGCATGTGTGTGTGTATGTGTGTGTGAGATAGAGAAAACATATACA
>CM042427.1:2145000-2150000 GCA_023631565.1 Gymnocephalus cernua | reverse complement strand
ATTTTAAAGTTTGTTTGGTGTCTGTAGGTGAAAGTATGAAGGAGCTGAAACTTTTGGGAGCGGAAGAAGATTTGAAGGATTTGAAGCTTGCTCTCATTGACTTTAATGTTAAAATAAAATGCTTAAAAGCTTAATATTTAAAAAAGTATAAATAGTAGAAAAAAAGTTGAAGAAGTCCCATCATCTGCTGAAAGAGCTGAAGATTTTAAAAGTTGAATGGTTTAAATAGCTGAAAGTATGCAGAAGTTGCGCAGAGCCAAAAAACGTACGGAATAATAAGAAGAAGAAAAAATAAAGAACAGAATAACAATAGTTGGGAATGCTGTATAAGCATTCCCACTAACTAGAAAATGCATTTCCTGCAGAAAATGCGTGGGAATGCTGAATAGCTAAATTGCTAAAGCTAAAGTGGATGAATAGCTTAAATCCGTAAGTAGAAGCTGAAGTAGTGAGAATAGGTTGAAAAGTTTGAATGGACACGAATTTCATTAAAAACAGTTGAAAAACACCGCTAATGTATAAAATGTGTGCAATATTAAAAGGCTTTTTGAAAAGCTGATGCTGAACTGAATTGAATGGCTTTCAAAATCATGAATAATTATGGAAGACTTAAAAATGCTTTGAGAGAAATGCAGAAATACGAAACATTGTTTGAAAAATCTCAAATGGATAGCAGTGCACTGCTGGAAAAACTGAAAAAAGGTAAGAGCTCAAATACAGAGAGAGGAAGAGAGGGGGACAGGGAAATGAGAGAGATGGCGAGAGAGAGGGGAGGGAGAGAGAGACAGAGAGAGAGGGAGAGGGAAAGAGAGGGAGAAAGGGAGAGAGGGACAAAAAGAGAGAGAAAGAAAGAGAAAAGAGACAGGGAGAGAGAGAGAGAGAGAGGAAGAGAAAGACAGCGACTTCCAATTGCTGGAAGTTCAAATACATTGACTAAAAAGGCTGAAAGTATGAATTCTTTGTATTACTACCAGACAGGTCTGTTGCATATAATTGTGCATGTGTGTGTGTATGTGTGTGTGAGATAGAGAAAACATAAAGAAAAGAAAATAGAGAACATTATCATCAGAGATGAATTGAATAATGTGCAGCAGTGGGAGTTGAACCCGGTTCTCATGTAGTATTTAACTGTAGTGTCTGTGAATGTGTTGTTATGGTTACGAGCTAATGACTGTTTCTAAACATGCTTTGATCTCTGTGACGTGTGTGTGTATCTGTCTGCATATGTATGTGTGTGTGTGTGTCAGTGTGTTTGTGTATATTTGTATTTGTGTGAATGTGTGTGTGTGTGTGTGTGTGTGTGTATGTGTCTGTATTTGTGTTTGATTGTAGGTCTGCGTGTCTGTGTGTGTGAGTGAGACTGACTTTGTGTATGTGTGAATGTATGTGTGTGTGTGTGAGTGTGTGTGTGTAGGTTTGGATGTGTTTGGATGTGTGTGTGTGTGTGTGTTTGGATGTGTGTTTGTGTGTGTGTGTGTGTGTGTGTGTGTGTGTGTGTGTGTGTGTGTGTGTGTGTGTGTGCATCTTTCTGAGCGTCCGAGTGTGTGTGTGTAAACCTGTGTGTGTGTGTGTGTGTGTGTGTGGGTGTGTGTGTATTTGTGTTTGATTGTAGGTCTGCATGTGTGCCTGTGTGTGTGTGAGTGAGACTGACTGTGTGTATGTGTGAGTGTGTGTGTGTGTGAGTGTGTGTCTGCATTTGATTGTAGGTCTGCATGTGTGTCTGTGTGTGAGTGAGACTGACTGTGTGTATGTGTGAGTGTATATGTGACAGACAGACAGACAGACAGACAGACAGACAGAGAGACAGAGAGACAGACAGACAGACAGACGTATAAGAGAGACAGAGAGACAGACAGACAGACGTATAAGAGAGACAGACAGACAGACAGACAGACAGACAGACAGCAAAATAGGATACAGAAAGACAGAAAGACAGACAGACAGAAAGACGTATAAGAGAGACAGACAGACAGACAGACAGACAGAAAGACGTATAAGAGAGACAGACAGACAGACAGACAGACAGAAAGACGTATAAGAGAGACAGACAGACAGAAAGACGTATAAGAGAGACAGACAGACAGACAGCAAGACAGAAAGACAGACAGACAGACAGACAGCAAGACAGAAAGACAGATAGACAGACAGACAGACAGACAGCAAAATAGGAGACAGAAAGACGTATAAGAGAGACAGACAGAAAGACGTATAAGAGAGACAGACAGACAGACAGAAAGACGTATAAGAGAGACAGACAGACAGACAGAAAGACGTATAAGAGAGACAGACAGACAGAAAGACAGACAGACAGACAGACAGACAGCAAAATAGGAGACAGAAAGACGTATAAGAGAGACAGACAGACAGACAGACATATAAGAGAGACAGACAGACAGACAGACAGACGTATAAGAGAGACAGACAGACAGACAGACAGCAAAATAGGAGACAGAAAGACAGACAGCAAAATAGGAGACAGAAAGACGTATAAGAGAGACAGACAGACAGCAAAATAGGAGACAGAAAGACGTATAAGAGAGACAGACAGACAGACAGCAAAATAGGAGACAGAAAGACGTATAAGAGAGACTGACAGACAGACAGAAAGACGTATAAGAGATACAGACAGACAGACAGAAAGACGTATAAGAGAGAAAGACAGACAGACAGAAAGACGTATAAGAGAGACAGACAGGCAGACAGACAGACAGACAGACAGACGTATAAGAGAGACAGACAGACAGACAGACAGACAGACAGACAGACAGACGTATAAGAGAGACAGACAGACAGACAGACAGCAAAATAGGAGACAGAAAGACGTATAAGAGAGACAGACAGACAGACAGCAAAATAGGAGACAGAAAGACGTATAAGAGAGACAGACAGACAGACAGAAAGACGTATAAGAGAGACAGACAGACAGACAGAAAGACATATAAGAGAGACAGACAGACAGACAGAAAGACGTATAAGAGAGACAGACAGACAGACAGACAGACGTATAAGAGAGACAGACAGACAGACAGACAGACGTATAAGAGAGACAGACAGACAGACAGACAGACAGCAAAATAGGAGACAGACAGACAGCAAAATAGGAGACAGAAAGACGTATAAGAGAGACAGACAGACAGCAAATTAGGAGACAGAAAGACGTATAAGAGAGACAGACAGACAGACAGACAGAAAGACGTATAAGAGAGACAGACAGACAGACAGAAAGACATATAAGAGAGACAGACAGACAGACAGAAAGACGTATAAGAGAGACAGACAGACAGACAGAAAGACGTATAAGAGAGACAGACAGACAGACAGACAGAAAGACGTATAAGAGAGACAGACAGACAGACAGACAGAAAGACGTATAAGAGAGACAGACAGACAGAGAGAGAAAGACGTATAAGAGAGACAGACAGACAGACAGACAGAAAGACGTATAAGAGAGACAGACAGACAGACAGAAAGACGTATAAGAGAGACAGACAGACAGACAGAAAGACGTATAAGAGAGACAGACAGACAGACAGACAGACAGACAGAAAGACGTATAAGAGAGACAGACAGACAGACAGACAGCAAAATAGGAGACAGACAGACAGACAGACAGCAAAATAGGAGACAGACAGACAGCTGCTTTCATGTCTTCTGCACTATATAACAATCATGTATAGTGTACACACCTGTAGTATTTAACTTTAGTGTCTGTGAATGTGTTGTTATGGTTACTACCAATGACTGTTTGTAAACATGCTTTGATCTCTGTAACGAGCTGCAGCTGCTCAAACTGAGACACTGCTGGTATCAATAGCCACTGAACGACCTCCGAAACAAACGCTCATACTGCCAAAATGAAAGGCGGTATCAGTCAAGTGACGAAATCATGACGACCACGAGGCCTTCCTGAACGAAATCATGTAAAATTTATATGGATAAGGTGAAAAATGTGGCCACACCGGCGATTTCAAAAAGTGGTTTGCTGTCCATTTTGCTTTGGAAAGTGGAGTAACTTTTGCATTGCTGTCAATGGACAATGATTCAGAACTCTTGTCATTTGGAAGCTCACAGAGCCAAAAGCATAAGTCGTATCGCACAACTGAGCAAATTGCCTGAAACTAGACAAAAATACCTACGTTTTGATGTATAAATTGTGCATGTGAAGTTAAAATTGTGGGTGTGAGAGCAATTCATAGAGAAAGATTTAAGATCATTGTTACAGAGCTACGCACTCTAGCTGGGACATCAACACTCTAAGGGAGCTGCATACACACACATTGAAAAAGCAAAAACATCCTGAAAAAATCAATAAACTTGAACAGCTTTTTCACAAACACTGTAAAAGATATCAACCTGAAAAGCAATAGCCTAATAGCTGAATTGTTTTTGAACATTTTAAAGTTTGTTTGGTGTCTGTAGGTAAAAGTATGAAGGAGCTGAAACTTTTGGGAGCAGAAGAAGATTTGAAGGATTTGAAGCTTGCTCTCATTGACTTTAATGTTAAAATAAAATGCTTAAAAGCTTAATATTTAAAAAAGTATAAATAGTAGAAAAAAAGTTGAAGAAGTCCCATCGTCTGCTGAAAGAGCTGAACATTTTAAAAGTTGAATGGCTTAAATAGCTGAAAGTATGCAGAAGTTACGGAGAGCCAAAAAACGTACGGAATAATAAGAAAAACTAGAAAATGCATTTCCTGCAGAAAATGCGTGGGAATGCTGAATAGCTAAATTGCTAAAGCTAAAGTGGATGAATAGCTTAAATCCGTAAGTAGAAGCTGAAGTAGTGAGAATAGGTTGAAAAGTTTGAATGGACACGAATTTCATTAAAAACAGTTGAAAAACACCACTAATGTATAAAATGTGTGCAATATTAAAAGGCTTTTTGAAAAGCTGATGCTGAACTGAATTGAATGGCTTTCAAAATCATGAATAATTATGGAAGACTTAAAAATGCTTTGAGAGAAATGCAGAAATACGAAACATTGTTTGAAAAATCTCAAA